>CM061748.1:306356575-306622586 GCA_030979885.1 Lolium multiflorum | reverse complement strand
TGTTTGTTCTGCAAAACTATTGAATTCCACCATATTGCTTGGATATTGTGTAGATCTCCTATTTAAGTCTTGTGTGATCTGCTTGTTCCATTGGGAATTAGACAGGTTGCAACTTGCCGCTTCGTGGTCGGCGGCTACGTGCGCAAGTGTGTGGGTTGCGAATATCTTGCGGGAGTTGAAATTTGTTGCATTGGCGAGAGGGACCAATCGAGAGATCTCGTTGCGTCACACAAATTATCATCCACTACATCGTCGTGTTTCTCAGCGCTGCCATCACCGTGATCATCATCACCACCGTTGCTCCTGAGAAGATCGGGCCACCCTTATCATATTTATTCTCTTTTGGCTGTACATTTGAACATCCTATATTCAGTTATTCACGCACACCGTTTTGCGGATAAATAGGATAATTTCATGGCATGCGTGAAAAAAGACCAAAAATATATCTTGTGCAATGCTGTTTCAGAGCACCGAATATTGTCATTTTAAAAATATTTAAAATTTTGCACAACTTTCTTAGAATGTCTGAATGTACACCTAGATTTTTTTGTTATAATGTTTAGACCTTTTATAGTAATATGTTTGTAGGCAATAGATGCATCTACACATGCGAGCCCACATGAATACATTTCCAGTTTAATTTGCAACCATGCATGCATAGTAGGGACAATTTTTTTTGACAAGTTTTACCCTTTCGAAAAACTAATGCCTCATTAGACCCTTGGCGAAACTATTTCTAAATCTCGCCCCTCAGATCAACGTCCACTTAAATGAAGTCAAACTAGTGTAGGTCGGCACGGATAGAAATTTTTGTCTTCCGGGTGGTACCGCACCCTATGTGCACCAAAAAACTTAGCAATTTCAAATAAAGTCGAAAAAATCGGAATTTCTTTAGGAGAATTTGACTGGCGCCGAGTCAAATTTCATTGTCGAAGTAGAAATAATTTTGTTGATGCTGAATTCAGGGGGCCAGATTTAGAAATAATTTTGTCAATTGGTAAAAAGAGTCATTAAAAGGTCGGACTTGTCAAAATTTACACGTGGGGAACGAAAAGGTAAACGCATTCATGGTTTGACTGAAGCCGCTGATACGAGTTGCGGTACACCGTACCTGCAGGATACGGCCAGCCTACTGCTAGTCCCAGTACCGGTACTGGTAGTACAGCAAGCACGAAGCAGAGAGACCACTGGAGTTTTGTTTATCAATTTATGAGAATGGGAAGCCATAATTGGATGGAGTAGGTATTTCTGGGACGACGGCGTCACGGCGAAGCGACGATCAAATGGTATATCTGCCTTCCGCGTAACCACTTAGCTACACACATTTTCTCAAATTAGTAGAACAAAAAGAACCTCTTGCAGCATAATTGGAAGCAATCATGAACGAAGTCAGCCAATGCATAATGCCTTCACGATGAAGATGCTGATACGATACAAGTGGCCGTTGTAGCAGCAGCATACGGCCGTCCTAGTGGTAGTGGTAGTCTAGTCCAGTACAGCAAGTACCAAGCAGAGAGATCACTGGAGTATTTCTTCGGTGAGAGTGAGAGAATTAAAACTGGAGGTCGAGGGACTGGAGGTCGAGGGAGTGGCTAGACGGAGTAGCAAGGGTATTTTGGGAACGACGGGCGATATCAGAAGGCATCTCGCTCTGCATCTGCGGTCAAGGGGCTTTGAGCTGAGCGGATAGCCGTGCGAGCTGAGACCATCAGTGTGCCCTTGCTGTTCTAACACGTAGTAAAAGGGAGGAGGTAGGAACGTCCACTGCCGCCGGCAGTGCCCGTCCACCCACAAATCCCAAACGGCGTGATAGGACAGGCTTATCACGTGTCGTATCTGTGGTATCTCGACATGTATTCACCAGAATGTACGTCCAATTACTTTTTTACTTTTGACAAATTTGAGCTGGACAAAATTTCTGAAATATTTTCGGCGGGATGAGATTAGACATTACTGTCGCGAAAGGATCAGATTTTATCAATAGAACTATCGAAGATACCCTAATTAGATCGAGAAGGTGGATAGCAGGTTAGGAGGCCGGACGAGGAGTCGAGGAGCAAGTACGTGAACAGCATGCAGCAGCTATGATTGGGCGGGGTTTGGTTCGTACGTATACTAGGTAATCAAGGCGGCTGGGTTTGCTGAATGTAGCGTGGAAATCATGGATTACCGATTCAAGGTGAATTGTATCCTGCGGGTCCGATCTGGTCTGTCAAACGAGTCCCGTCGGGCTGGCTTTGCGGAATCCGACGAGGCAGCGGTCCACCCATCTCCCCGTCCAGCCACCCACGAGACGCCGTACGATTTTCACCCGTTCGGCGGGGTGCATTCCGGTCACATCCGCCCGTACGCGTACGTGTATATGCCACCGTCCTCTACTGACTCACTTGCACGTACAACCGTCGCCTTTCCGCTGCTGGTGGAAAAAGGGCGAGATATTGACGTGGAGCTTGTACGTCGACGAGAATATATAGATTATAGTAGTACAGTACGTACTTTCGTGCCCTGTGATAGGTGTTCAGATTTACCATTGCCACTGCTGTAATTTTGCCTTGTTTGTACTATGCATGTTGCCACAATAATAAGTGTACTTTCTAAATTTAAAGGCTAGTAGTAGTAGTAGTAGTAGGACGCACAGCTGCATTCATGGATCGGCTATGCATGCATGCACGCGCATATGTCCCGTGTCGGCGGCGTGCCTCCGTCTCCTCTCCGTGTGGGTTTCAGCTTCAAGCCCCCGGCCGGCCGGCCGGGACGATGGCGCCGCAGCACGCCGAGCAAGACATGCAGACCCACTCGGCCGCATGCCTCCCAAGCTGGCTTTGCGTGCTGAATCGCGCGGCCGGCGGATTACTGGATTAGGCCCCGGCTGCATGCCACGGCCGAGGGCACCACAGCTAGACCGACAATCTTAGCTGCAACGTTTCTAACAGTACGAGGCACCTTTTTTTCTTTTTCCACACATCTTCTCAGTATAGCCACAAAGGTACTAGCACCTTAGATCATCTCTAGCAAATACCAATAACTGGCAAAACTGTAAAGTAACAGCAAGTTTGTTGCTTTGATAAAAAATGACGTCCATAACAAATCCAGCTCGACCCGTAAAACTTTTTCTAGTTTCTCACATATCCAGCCTAATTCTGAGGGGTAGTTTTTCATTTCACTGCAAAAGAGAATACTGTTGGCGTCAGTGAAGTTTCAGGTTGGATGGTGCCAAATTGTTGCTGGACCGACACCAAATCCTACAAAATTTTGGTGACACCGACGAGCTGGAGCCGCGCCGCCGCTCGGAGCCAAGCAGCCGCCAGGCGAGGAGCCGGCCTCACCCGGCAGGGAATGAAGGGTGAAGCGGGAGGCGCGGGTCTTGGTCTCACTCGGCTAGGGGCGGCGGGAGTGGCGAAGATGACGGAGCAGGATCTCTCGAGGGAGGAGGAGGCGCTCGCGCGAGGAGCTCCTGATGCGGACACGCTCGCAGGGGGAGATCGTGCAGACATGGCTGGCCTCATTTGGGTCGGGCTAGGTGGGCGTGGTGTGGAGGTGAGACAACCACGCTCGCGACACACACAGATGGGCGGTGACCGGACAATTCGATGGTAGGCGACAAAACCTACAGGCGACGGCCGACCGATTGCGGTGACCCAACACACCACTGCAGTTTGTAGTGTACAAGTCGTGATATAACACTTATGAAATTACCATTTCATAATTATTACATTCCTCGAAGTAGTACAACTGAAACATCGCAGGTCCAAAATTACACACTTAATACTATAAGCCAGAAGCGTACAAACACTTCAACATCCTCCTCGGTCCATTGAGGATTTTCGTAAGACTCGAACTCTAATTTGAGTAACTCTAGAACTAATGGCGCGAATAAACTAAGTACCACAATAGCTCGGCAGCCTATCCTATAGTGTTCGGTGCAGCTCGGTTAATTATTTCTAACTAGGTCATCGCTGCTCTTCTTCTCCTTCTAGGTTATCTTCTCCGTAGACTATGACAAAGTCCATCCATTCAATGCCTCTGGAAAGATCTGGTTCTTCATATTAGATCTCCCCACACCAGTTGATTCTCTAGTAGTCTCCTCTTCAGTGTTGTCAAAGTCTAAGAAGGGTTCAAGATGTGGGATGAGTACAACGTACCCAAAAAGTTTAACATTTGTTTTGATATAGCCGTTGACAAGGGAACCGTAGGCTGATGCAGTTGTCATAACCATTTCTTCAAAGATTCAGTTTTTCTCTAAAAAGTTATGCCCGCCAGTCTTCATGGAGTTCATTTTCTATCGCGTTCGCAATTCCTTCCCGAATAGTGAGTGACATGAAGCAATTCTTTAAACTCTGCAGCGAATAGTGAGTGACATGAAGCAATTCTTTAAACTCTGCACAGATACGTTGCTTTACGCACAAGAGACCAACATCCTTGCTGCCAACCGGGCACACTTTCTCATCAACACATCAACATCACCTTAAGTGCCAATTAATTAATTCCAATCAACATTAATTTTCTATATTAATTTCTCTCTATAAAACGCAGCGTGACCTAGTCTTGAGAAATCACTCCTAAAAGCACCCATCGCGTCGCCCTCCTCCTGGCGGCGCGGGGGGAAACACCACTAGATCTCCCCCGACCCATCCTCCACTCATATTTTTCCCCGCCGCCTCCGGAGGCTGCTGTTCATGCGCCTGCCGATGACGGGGGCGGCGGGGCTTTCCACAAAGTTTGATAGCCGATCAACGGTTGGAGGGGCGGCGGCCATTTTCGATTCGTCGGAAAGGGCCTATACACCCTGCCTGATTTGTTGATGTATCCGCAGATCTGATGGGATCTTGCTTGTGTTGGCCTGGGCTATGCGGATCTGCGACACATGCGCAAGGGGCTATTCAGCCTGCTTGATTAGTCGACATGTGCAAGGATCTATTGGATCCAGCCTGTTTTGGTCAAGGTTGGGCAGTTCTATGACTCCCCGCCTGATGAGGCGATGTGTGCATGGATCTGATGGGATCTAGCATGCGTTGTCCATGGCCGGCATGATAAGCGACATGTGGGCAAGGAGCTACGGATCCTGTTTGATTAGGAGATGTGTGCAGGGATCCGATGGGATCTAGCATGCACCGTCTTGGCCTACAACAATAGCGTGGTGGTGCCCGAGGTGCTACAAGCAGCACCTGCGTGGCTCACCCCGCGGGCCCGATCTGGGACCAAGCGAGTGTGGTGTCCGAATGGAGCATCTGATGGCAGAGGGCTCCTAAACGTTATTGCAGTGCATCATCGAGAAGAAGGCGGTGCGACAACGACCAAAAGTATTCTTCTCCTTGAGCTTAAGGCCATTCTGTCTGAATGGCTTTGTTTTTTTCTCGTGTACTAAGATTTCAATGCTAGACATTGTTTTTGTTATATATATTGTGGATTATGTATCATTTAAGACCAAAATAAATGTCGTTATTTACCCTTCTTTTTAAAAGCAACAATTATTTATATTTCTATCATCATTTCATTCAATTTTAATTATTAAAATAAGATGGAAAACATACTAGCACGATATGTTTACATGTTAGTGCAGATAGCCTCAAGGCCCTCAACCGGTCCTATCTCTTTTGAATTTATATGTTTCAATAAATTTGACGATCATTCTCTAGCACCATACTTTAGAAATTTTCTTGTAGTACATATCAATGGGTTTCTATGCATCTCCAGCGATCCGACGCAAACGAACCAACATGGTTTGTTTATGTCCACACAGAGGGGGGGGGGGGGGGGGGGGGGGGGGGGGGGGGGGGGGGACTCCAGCCCCGTGTACCACGTTAATGGCCTTGCTTCAGCTTCTTCGTGCCAACATTGCTGGGTGGCGCAGGGCTTCCCCGTAAGGTATTGATTGCAAGGCACGTGCCCTTGCTATTTAAGCAAAGAGTCTGCAGCAATTTTCGCCCACGCGCATGCCATCACCATGGTCATTTATCTTCCTCCGTAGTCTAGCGAGCGTCGTCATGGGAAAGTCCTCGCCGTTCCGCAATACGAAGAAAGACCATGAGGCTAGCTCTTCTCTCGTCCGCAATAAGGAGAGGAACCACATGTATGTGCCGGTGGACTACTCGCGCGAGCTCCACGACGCGGGTGATGGCACCAGATTCACTAGATGGCAATTCGTTGAAATTCCGAGCACAAAGTGATGTAGCAATGGCTTCTTCCCGCAAGGGAGACTGAGCATTTATATCAAATTATCGGGAAAACTGTAGTAAGAATTGTACCTCTATTTCCTCTTCTAACAACCAACAAAAAAATCGTTGTTGCCTTCTGTCCCTAACTCCACCAAGTAATTGTGAAGCACACAAGGTTTCGTATTAGAATTGAAAACAAATATGTAAAGTAACAAAGTAAATAAAGTAAATGCAATATGACAGGTTAAATAAATGCTATGCGCAAGGATATAGTGTTATGGTAATGCTAGCGGTGTAGTTTATATAAAAGAACTAAATGCAAGAAAGATATATGTTTTTGTATTTTCGTATTAGTTAAATGCTGGAACTGTAAATGCGTGTGAATGGAAGCATAAGTTGTTTGAAAGACGCATGTTGGGGGCTTGCACAAGTGCATATAAAACTAACGTTTAACTTGTCAAGTATAAAACCTACCAACTAGGGTTTACCTATGTGCACCAACAACCTATGCTAAGCAATACAAGAAACAAGGTGATAGGAAGCTATAGAACTGATGCGCGTAGATGTACAAATCCGTTGAGAACCCCAGAGGAAGATATGATGTACACGGCCCGGCAAGTTTTCCCTGGAAAGAAACCAAGGTTATCGAACCATTAAAAAAGCACATGAAGGTTGTTGGTAGAGGAGTGTAGTGCGAAGCAACACCGGTGAAACAGCGCCAACGTGGAACACTGCCTGTAAACACAATCAAAGTACTTTGCCCCAACGTAGCAGTAGTGAGTTGTCAATCTCACCGGCTTGCTGAAAACAAAGGATTAAACGTATCGAGTAGAAGATGGTGTTTGTTTGCAAAGAACGGTAAAACGAGATTGCATTAGAATGTATTCAGATGTAGAAGGATGGGGGTCCACGGTTCACTAGTGGTGTCTCTCCAATAAGATAACTAACATCTTGGGTGACAAATTAGAGGCGGGCAATTGACAAATAAAGATTCAATACATACCAATGATGATACTATGTGATTTAATCGGGGCATTACGACAAAGTACATAGACCGCTATCAAGCATGCATCTATACCTAAATAATCCACCTTCGGTTTATCATCAGAACCCCTTCCGGTATTAAGTTGTAAACATAGAGATAATTGCATTAAGTATGGTGCGCGATGTAATCAACACAAATATCCTTAGACTAAGCATCAATGTTTTATCCCTAGTAGCAACGACACATCTACAATCTTAGAAGTTCTGTCACTGTCCCTGATTAAATGGAGGCATGAACCCGCTATATCTAGCATAATTACTCCCTCTTGGAGTTACAAGTATCAACTTGGCAGGCCTCTACTAGCAATGGAGAGCATTACAAGAACATAAACAACACATATATGATGGATTTGATAATCAACTTGACATAATATTCTATATTCATCGGATCATAAACACATATACCATTACAAATAGATGATCTTGATCATGTTAGGCAGCTCACAAGATCTAAACAATGATAGCACATGCGGAGAAGACAACCATCTAGCCTACGCTATGGACCCATAGTCCAGAAAAGAACTACTCACGCATCAATCAGGAGGCGGGCATGTGATGTAGAGCCCCTCGGTGATGATTCCCCTCTCAGGCGGTGCCGGAGGCGATCTCCCGAATCCCCGAGATGGGATTCGCGGCTGCGGCGTCTGGAAGGTGTTTCGTATCGTGGCTCTCGGTACGGGGGTTTCGCGACACAGAGGCTATTTGTAGGCGGAAGGGTAGGTCGGGGGCGCGCGAGGGCCCAGAACCACGGGCGCGCGGCCGAGCCCCGGGCCGCGCCGCCTATGATGCAGCCTCGTAGCCCCGCCCTCCTCCGGTCTTAGGCTTCATGGAAAAATAGGACCTCAGGCGTTGATTTCGTCCAATTAGAGAATATTTCCTTACTAGGATTTACGAAACCAAAAACAGCAGGCAACTGGCGCGCTTCGGCATCTTGTTAATAGGTTAGTGCCGGAAAATGTATAATAATCTTTGTAAAGTATGTATAAAACATTAGAGTGAATGAAGCATAAAGTAGCATGGAACATAAGTATATAGATACGTTTGAACGTATCAAGCATCCCAAAGCTTAGTTCTGCCCGTCCCCGAGTAGGTAAGCGATAACACAAATAATTTACGAAGTGACATGCTACCATCATAATCTTGATCAACATTGTAAAGCATATGAGATGAATGGGTGATCTGAAAAAAAGATTGCTAACAAAGATAATGACTAAACAAATGAATCATATAGCAAAACTTTTCATGAATAGTACTTTCAGAGACAAGTATCAATAAGACTTGCATAAGAGCTAACTCATAAGCAATAAATTCTTAGTAGAATGCATTGAAGCAACACAAAGGATGATTAAGTTTCAGCAATTGCTTTCAACTTGTAACATATATATCTCATGGATATTTGTCAACATAGAGTAATATAACAAGTGCAATAAGTAAACATGTAAGAATCAATGCACACGAGTTAACACAAGTGTTTGCTTCACAGATAGAAGAAGTGGAGTAGATGACTCAACAATAAAGAGTAAGAAGAATGGACCTTGAGAGGGAAGCATTGATTACTATTTTTGTGCTAGAGCTTTTGTTTTGAAAACATGAGCAATTTTATCAACGGTAGTAATAATTCATATGTGCTATGCATAATAGTTCCCCTACCAGTTGCATGTCTCATGCATAGAGTACTAATAGTGCTCGCACCTTGTCTAATCAGCTCGGAAAACACGGATTATCATCGCATAACATATGTTTCAACCAAGTATACAAAGGGTACCTCTATGCCGCTTGGCACAAAGGTCTAAGGAGAAAGCATGCATTGGATTTCTAGCTTTTGATTATTCTCAACTTAGACATCCATACCGGGACAACATAGACAACAGATAATGGACTCCTCTTTTAATGCTTAAGCATTCAACAACAAATAATTTTCTCATAAGAGATTGAGGTTGTATGTCCACACTAAAACTTCCACCATGATACATGGCTTTAGTTGGCTGCCCAATGTTCTTCTCTAACATATGCATACTCAAACCATTTGATGAAATCACACCTTGCGCTTAGGACAAGACGAACATGCATGGCATCTCACATGATATCCAACAAAGATAAAAAGTTGATGGCGTCCCCAGAAACATGGTTACCGCTCAACAAGCAACTTATAAGAATTAGACACATAACTACATATTCATCACCACAATAGTTTTTAGGCTATTTGTCCCATGAGCTATATATTGCAGAGATAAAGAAATGAAATTTTAAAGGTAGCACTCAAGTAATTTACTTTGGAATGGCAAAAAAATACCACATAGTAGGTAGATATGGTGGACACAAATGGCATGGGTTTTTGGCTCAAGGTGTTTGGATGCTGAGAAGCATTTCCTCTCGGTACAAAGGTTTGGGCTAGCAAGGTTGTTTGAAGCAAACACAAGTATGAGCAGATGCAACAAAACACACAAGAATATATTACAAAGCATTATAAGGCTCTGTCTTCCTTGTTGTTCAAACACTTTACTCGAAATTATCTAGACTTAGAGACCAATCATACAAACCAAATTAAACAAGCTCTACGGTAGTTCCTCACTAATAGATTAAAACTACATGATGCAAAAAGGCTTAAACATGATCTATGAGAGCTCAAACAATTGCTGATTATTCCAAACCATAAGCATTTTAAGTTCAACCAACAGCAGCGCCACGCCGGCCAGCGCGGAAGCCTTCGCCATGAATATTAAAGCACAATTAAGAACACAAGTGTTCCATATGAAAAAGCGGACGTAATATCTCCAATATAAGAATGGTAGGATCCAGCTTTATTCAAACAAAAACAAAAATAAAAGCAAACCGACGCTCCAAGTAAGAGCATAAGATGTGATGGAATAAAAATATAGTTTCACTAAGGGACCCTGATAATGTTGTCGATGAAGAGGGGATGCCTTGGGCATCCCAAGCTTAAATGCTTGAGTCTTCTTAATATGTAGGGATGAACCACCAGGGCATCCCCAAGCTTAGACACTTGCTCTTCTTGATCATAGTATATCATCATCTTCTCTTGACCCTTGAAAACTTCAGCCACACCAAACTTCAAGCAAACTCATTTAGAGGGTTAGTGCATAATCAAAAATTCACACATTCGGAGATGACACAATCATTCTTGAAAAAGCCTGTGGACATTGCACAAAGCTTCTGACAGTTAATGGAACAAAGAAACTCATTCAAAATAGCAAAAGCGGCAACGTACGAAATAAAAGATAATCAACAGAACAGTCCGTAAAGACGAATCTGGCAGGGGCACTTAACTTGCTCCAAATGGAAAAACTCAAAACTAATGAAAGTTGCATGCATCTAGGGATCACGCTCGTAAATTTGCAGATTTTTCGATTTTTCTGAGGGAGAGCTCTCGAGGGTCGTGACAAAGACGACAATGCTGTTTAGCATAAGCGATCCAAATCTAGTAGCATCAACTTTAGCATAGAAACTTTACTTGGCACAAAAACATGATAAGGAGAGGTTGCTACAGTAGTAAACAACTTCCAAGACTCAATAATACAGTAAATAAAATGAAACTTGGGTTATCTCCCAAGAAGTGCTTTTCTTTAACGCCTTTCAGCTAGGCGCAGAAAGTGCAAATCAAGTAACATCAAGAGAAAAAGCATCAACATCATTCTAATATTATCATTAATTCGAACTTGGATGGCATTTGTTTTAGCAAACCTAGCATCTTTAACTTCCTCAGGCATAACTTTCAATTTTAAAAGATCAACATCAAGAGCAGGACTATCAACCTTGGAAGCAAGAACATCAATTTTGCCAAGCTTTTCTTCAATAGATTTAGTGGCTTGATTTGTGTATTAATAAATTCTTTAAGCATCACTAGACCAGAGGGTACACTCTTATTATTGTTGTAAATTACCATAAGAATTACCACCAACCACTACCATTATTAGAAGGATATGGCCTATAGTTGTTGTTACCATAATTATTCCTATAAGCATTGTTGTTGAAATTATTACTCTTAATGAAATTCACATCAACATTTTCTTCTTGAGCAACCAATGACTAAAGGAACATTATTAGGATCAATATGAGATCTACCATTTTACAAGCATAGACATAATAGCATCAATCTCATCAAAGAAGAGGTTTCTTCAGCAGAATTTACCTTCTTACCTTGATTCTTTAGTGTGCCATTAGGAGTAATTCATCCTTATCATCAAAGCTTTGTTGGGCAAGGTGATGGACATAAAAGTACCTCCTGCAGCTGAATCCAATAAATAGGTTCCTCGAGGAAAAGTTCAATCCTGCATAAAAGGTTTGGATGATCATCAAGTAGTCAGTCCATGGGTTGGGCAATTCTTTACAAAAGTTTTCATTCTCTCCCATGCTTGAGCAACATGTTCAGTATCTAATTGTTTAAATTCATTATGCTACTTCTCAAAGATATAATCTTAGCAGGAGGATAATATTTACTAATAAAAGCATCTTTACAATTAGTCCATGAATCAATACTATTCTTAGGCAAAAAGCAACAATCTTTAGCTCTGCTCTTAATGATAAAGAAACAATTATTTGATTTTATAATATCACCATCTATATCCTTGATTCTTTTGCATTTCACAAAGTTGACAAAATTATTAAGATGGGCGGCGGCATCATCGATCTAACACCGAAAGAATTGATCTCTCATATGAGATTTTACAGGCGAGGTTTTAATTCATAGAATTCTGCTGTAGTAACAGGTGGAGCAATAGAATTACATATAAAATCATTATTTTTTGTGCTAGTGAAATCACACAACTTAGTATTTTTAGGAGTACCCATTGTAACAGTAATAAAGTACACTAAGCAAATAAAGTAAAGACAAGTAACTAATTTTTTTGTGTTTTTGATATAGAGCAAGTAAATAGAACAGTAAGTAAAGTAACTAATTTTTTGTGTTTTGTTTTAGTGCAGCAAACAAAGTATTAAATAAAATAAAGTAAAGCAAGACAAAAACAAAGTAAAGAGATTGGAAGTGGAGACTCCTTGCAGTGTGTCTTGATCTCCGTACAACGAGCGTCGGAAAAAGAGGAAAACGATGCGCGTAGATGTGCAAATCAGTTGGGAACCCCAAGAAGGGAAGGTATGATCGCACGGCGGCATAGCAAGTTTTCTGAAAGAAACGAAGATTGCTCCGAACCGGTAGGAGCCAAGAAGCACGTGAAGGTTGTTGGTGGAGGAGTGGAGGGCGGCAACACCAGTGAAACCGACGCCAACGTGGAACCTACACAACACAATGAAGTACTTTGCCCCAATGTGATGAGGTTGTCAATCTCACCGGCTTGAAAACAAAAGTTAAACGTATAGGAGTGGAAAGATGTTTGTTACAAGGAACAATGAAACGATAATTGCGGTGAAATGTATTCAGATGCATAAAAGAATGGACCGAGGTCCACGGTTCACTAATTGGTGTCTCTCCGATACAAGATAACTAACATGGAACAGAACAAATTACGAGCGGAGCAATTGACTAATAAAGATTCAATACATACCAATGATAATTACTATGTGATTTAGATAGGGCATTACGACAAAGTACATAGACCGCTATCAGGCATGCATCTATGCCTAAATAATCACCCTTCAGGTTATCATCAAAACCCCTTCCGGTATTAAGTTGTACACAACAGAAGTGCAATAAGTATGGTGCGTAATGTAATCCTTTAAATATCCTTAGACAAAGCATCAATGTTTTATCCCTACTAGCAACCACATCACAACCTTAGAACTTTATATCACTGTCCCAGGTTAAATGGAGGCATGAACCCACTATCGAGCATAATTACTCCTCTTGGAGTTACAAGTATCAACTTGGCCAGAGCCTCTACTAGCAACGGAGAACATGCAAGAACATAAACAACACATATATGATAGATTGATAATCAACTTGACATAATATTCTATATTCATCGGATCAGCCAAACACAACATGTAGCATTACAAATAGATGATCTTGATGTTAGGCAGCTCACAAGATCTAAACAATGATAGCACATGCGGAGAAGACAATCTAGCTACTGCTATGGACCCATAGTCCAGGATGAACTACTCACGCATCAATCCGGAGGCGGGCATGATGATGTAGAGCCCCTCAGGTGATGATTCCCCTCTCCGGCGGTGCCGGAGCTGATCTCCTGAATCCCCGAGATGGGATTCACGGCGTCTGCGGAAGGTTTTACGTCATCGTGGCTCTCGAGTACGGGGGGTTTAGCGACAAAGAGACTATTTGTGAGGCGGAAGGGTAGGTCGAGGCGGCGCGAGGGGTGAGTACAGGGCCGCGCGGCCGGGGCCTGGGCCGCCGGCCTCGGTCTGACACCTCGATGACACTTAGTTATCCTCTGATTATTGCAGGTTTCTTGGAAAAATAGGACCACTGAGGCGTTGATTTCGTCCCGATTAGAGAATATTTCCTTACTAGGATTTTGAAACCAAAAACAGCAAAACGACAGCGACGCTTCGGCATCTTGTTAATGGGTTAGTGCGGAAAATGTATAATAATGCTGTAAGTATGTATAAAACATTCAAATATTGTCATAAAAGTAGCATGGAACATAGAGAGTATAGATACGTTTGAGACGTATCAAGAACTACAAGCACGAATGCTATCATAAAGTAAGTGCATAAGTAAATGAGGTGTATTAAAGAATAAGGCAGAGACACACAAAGACAATGATATATCGAAGTTCATACTCATGCGGTACTACTCTCCGTTGGAGCGATGTGGAAGCACAAAGCACTCCAAATGCTCCAATAGCACAGCACATTCCCACGAAAGGCAAATCTCGATTCACTATGGAAACCTTGAGGGTTGTCATCGAACCATACAAGTTTGGGGAGAGGTCCACAACTTAAGGCTCCCAAGTAATCTACATTAAGGTCACAAGCTTGAGGTATGCTAACAATTACAGACTCCCAAGTAATTTCCACCAAGGACAGAACGCCACAAAGACCAATAGTCCGTCTAGGGTTCCGTGAACCCAATAGGTACAAGCTCTGGGTACAAGCACCCGAAGAAAATAGACTCATGAACTCTCACGTCCACGTATCACCATGGATAAATCAAACAGATACACCAAATGCAATGACAAGTCACTCACTGTCAAATTCCACCAAGCTACAAAACCTGTTGGAGAAATAAGAGAGGAAGAACAAAGAAGAAGTACACCAAATTTCTCCTGGATTTAGATCTAGAGGATTCCCTCAAAGAGGGGATTTTTAATGGTAGGATAGTAGATCTAGATCTTCTCTTTTTTTTCTCAGATATCATGGAGAGATTGAGGAGATAGCAAGCTCAAGGAAGGTCAACAATGGGCCAAGAACAAGATCAGAAAGATTGGTTACTACCACCACCATCCCAATGATTGAGGCCTATTTTTTTCAGAAAGTCAAACAAAGTAACGTTTGACCAAATTTTTAGAAGAATTTATGAACAAATATGATATTTGTAGGTACCATATGAAAATATATTTTATTATCTATCTAATGATATTTATTTTCTACTTTTCATGTCAATGATTTTTGATAAAAACTTAGTCAAACTTAACATAGTTTGACTTTCTAAAAAAATATGTCTTAAGCCTTGGAATGGAGGTAGTATTGGATAAGAAGGCTCCTTAAATAGGTATCCATAAAATCCAACTGTTAGATGCACAAAACGTAGGAATGGAACTTCCGCCAATTTGGGGCGGCCTACTTGCCATGAAGAAAAATATCCCATCGGTCAAAACGGAGAAGAGAGTGTTCGGAGTGTTCAGAAGAAGTCTCCTTAAATAGGTATCCTGAAAATCCGACTATTATGTTGTTCCGATTGCTTCTTCGACTCTCAACATAGTATCCTGGTCAACTTTCTGCGTCCTTCAACCTCGCTTTGATACCACTTGTTATCATCGCAGGATCACAATCATATACCGAGGAACCAAACAATCACAACATAAAAACGATAGAGAGATTTGTTAAAGCAGTTCGACATGACTATGAGCGCTTCTCCCCATTGATACCACAGCTCTTGGCCGATTTGGGCACCTGCACAAGCCACCAGCTTTCTTTACACTCCGGCCCGCTGCTATCAAGTCGTAACGAAAAAGCGTGTTACGTTCGAGTACCATGGGTCATGGGTGTATTTTACTCGAGAAGGAAGGATATCTTGGGGAGGACGGCGATCAAATGGCATCTCTCTTCGGCATCTGCGGTCAAGGGGCTTTGAGCTGAGCGGATAGCCGTGCGAGCTGAGACCATCAGTGTGCCCTTGCTGTTCTAACACGTAGTAAAAGGGAGGAGGTAGGCATCCATATGTGAACGTTCGCCGCCACCGGCCAGTTTACGTCCACCCACAAACCCCAAACGGCTTGGTAGGACACGACGCTCATAAGTCGTATCGATCACTGATATCGTGACATGCGACATCCATCAATCCAACAATTGTCCAGGTGAACGTTTAATTAGATAATTAAACTAGGCCAGGGTTAAGTTAGTATTTTCATAAAACAATGTGTTACCCTCCAAAACCCACCGACGTGGCTGAGCAACACGAAGAGCCGGGAAGCTCCCAGAGCCGCTTAGTGGACCCTGGCACCTCGCGTCGTCCCGCAAATCTTCTAGCCACGTCCTGGCGGTTGCTAGGGCGTGCCACCTGACCTAGCCCCGATCAGGAAGGTGTTAGAGTGCTTCGATTGTTCCTGCATGGTAGACACGTAAACATTAAATACGAGCCTATCGGCTCTCAGGTTTCCCTGTGGATCGGCTCAAGGAGCCGGTCGCCCCATGTTTCACGTTGGATTTACAATGGCATGAGATCCTGGCGATGGGGACAAAGCTAAAACGATCACGACAGCCAGGGTTTCCTTAGCATAGCAGACGTCCTACGTGTGATCGGGCCTAACAGCTACAGAAGATGATGCAAACCACCCCTACGAGAGGCTAAAAACCAACATAACGTCGATTCCGGAGCATCCCTCGCCGAGGGACATTGAACAACATCCCCTAACGCTGCCCTACAGGATCCTCAGGCCAGGCGTAAGGCCTAACTATGCAGATATTAAACTAATCCCTGCGGAGCAAGGAGCAAGGAGCAACTATAACGGATCGGATCTACTAAGTAACGAACAAGCAAGATGCTTCCCTTACGTCTGGATAGACGTAAGGGCAGCTAGGTGTCGAGGGACGGCATTGCCACGCAGATATACACGTGAAAGCATCAATGCAAGCCCCTAAACACCTAAGGATAAATAGTCCCTGTTCGCCATCAACAAGGCTTCAGCACGAGCGGTACAAGGATAACGAATAAACTTACGCTGCCTAGATCGCTAGATGCGATCTAGGTAGCATGGTGCTTACCCGGGAGAAACCCTCGAAGAAAGGGGTGGCGATGCGTGATGTCTACGTTCCCCCTCCTTTCCTGTAGACAGTGTTGGGCCTCCAAGTGCAGAGGTTTGTAGAACAGCAGCAAGTTTCCCTTAAGTGGATCACCCAAGATTGTCGAACTCAGGGAGGAAGAGGTTGAGATATCCCTCTCATGCAACCACTGCAACCACAAAGCAGAAGTCTCTTGTGTCCCCAACACACCTAATAGGTGCACTAGTTGACGAAGAGATAGTGAAATACAATTGAGTATGAATATATATGAGCAATAGCAACAAAATGTATGCCAGAAAAGTGCTTGGCGTGTAGTTGATGGTGAGTAGTATTACGGCGGTAGTAACACGATGCAAAGCAGGTAAACAATGATAGTAACTCAGCGTGTTAGGAACAAGGCCTAGGGATTACACTTTCACTAGTGGACACTCTCAACATTGATCACATAACGAAATAGATAAATGCACACTCTACACTTTTGTTGGATGATGAACACATTGCGTAGGATTACACGAACCCCTCAATGCAGGAGTTAACAAGCTCCACAATAATGCTCATGTTTAAGTAACCTTAAGTGTAAGATAGATCAAAAGACTAAACCAAGTACTAGCATAGCATGCACCCTACTATCACCTTCATGCATATGTAGGAGGAATAGATCACATCAATATTATCATAGCAATAGTTAACCCCCAATCTACAAGAGATCATGATCACATAGCATAAACCAAGTACTATCACGGATGCACACACACTGTCACCTTTACACACGTGCAGGAGGAATAAAACTACTTTAATAACATTACTAGAGTAGCACATAGATAAATTGTGATACAAAACTCATATGAATCTCAATCATGTGACTCATGAGATCATTGTATTGAAGTACATAGTAGAGAGATTAACCACATAGCTACCGGTCCAACCCGGGCCTCAATGGAGAACTACTCCCTCTTCATGGGAGAGCGACGGTGATGAAGATGGCGGTGGAGATGGCGTGATTGTCGATGGAGAAGCCTTAGGGGCACTTCCCCGCTCGTGAGATGTAGGAGCGAGACTCTTTGTCCCCGGATCTTGGCTTCGCGTGACGGCGGCTCACGGAACTTTTCCTCGTATCGTGGCTTCCTCCAGTCAAGAGGTTTTAGGTCAGGGACCTTTATATAGGCGAAGAGGCGGCGTCGGAAGATTAGAAGGGCGACGGGGGAGTAGGCGGCGCGGGCCAGCCTAGGCCCTTGGCAAGCCACCCTCTTGATGAGCCTGTCTTCCCTACCCAGATCCTTCACGTTCTGGAAAGCCGTGAAGAAATAGGAACTTGGGCGTTGATTTCGTCAATTAAAGAATATTTCCGTTACTAAGTTTAGAAACCAACGACGAAAACGAGGCTACGGCACTTAGGCATCTTGTTAATAGGTTAGTTCAGAGAAAATGCATAAATATGACATACAATGTGCATAAAAACGTGTAGATATCATCAATAAAGTGGCATGGAACATAAGAAATTATCGATACGTTGGAGGCGTATCAATGCACGCCCGATTTGTGTTGGTTGAACGATGATTGTCCTCCTTTTAGATAACCCTAGATACATATTCTAGTCCAAGGGACTTTCTAATTGCGGCGTGCACCTAACCGTGCAGACATTACTCTATCTTTTAATCTAAATTATAATCGATCTACTATATTACGGATACCAGGGCAACTTAGCCCAAACTCTTAGCGCAAGGCCGCTATGAATGCTCACGTGTACGTCCTTCAAGACCATCCTCACTTACGGCCCAACTCGATTTGGCCAAAATCGGGTGGTAACACAATGAAGATCTAGGATCTGAGAAGCTTTAGACCATCTCTAGCGCGTCCCAAAAACGACCATCAAAAAGCGCGAATTGACCGAACGGGTGTTCTTCGCACTTTCGTGTCGCATTGGGCGCGGCCGTTTCAAGCGGGTCCCTAAAACCACCCCCAAACATAAATTCAAATATTTCACGTTCAAAAGCAATTGTTCCGTCGAAGTCGTTGCGATCAAAGTAGGCGCGATCAAAGTACTAGACGTGATCATACTATAGACTGGGATTAGAAAAAATACAGTTCGGCGGTGACGACGGCAGATCCAGAGTCGACGCAGGCCCGTCGATCACAACGACCTCGTCATGCTCTGCCCGGTCTGGCTACTTCATCGGCGATGCCGACGCAGGTGTATTAGCAGACGTTGTTGCCGACGCGCCTGCTGGTGTCACTGCTGCCTCTGGAGGTGGGGTTGCTGCTGCTCCGACCGCCGCAATTTTTTGGCGTCTATCTCGTCGAGGATCATGCCTTTGTAGTACTTGTGCGCTTCCAGCGTCCGGGGATCCATTTCAACTTTCAACGCGGTCAATGGGGAGAAGTCCTCTTTGCGTTTTCTTGAGCTCCATCTTCTTTTCTTGCCTCTTGAGTAGCGTCGCCCACCTTTCATTGGCCTTCTTTGTCGCGGATAAGCAAGGTCGAGGAGACCTCGGCGAGGCACTTGTTGATCGACGACTGCGTCTTCTGAGTCGCTGTTGCGTCCACCAAGGCGGCCTTTGCGGCCTTGTTGCCGATAGGGTGCCATGCCGATGTTGCGAGTGGCGCATCGAGATCAATGGCGCCATCTTTCCCCTTCGACAAGGCAAGACACATCAACCGCCACTTCTCGCAGTGTTTTAGCTTGCTATAGCAATACAGCAACACAAAAGGCCTAAACCCTTCTGAATTATTCCGGTACAGCCGCATGGCGTGGTTGAACTAATCAAAGGAAGCGAAATAGACTATCAGATCGTGATTGAAAGAGGCGCCATAAACTGGTGGTAAAAAGAGGCGTACCAAGTCGACGGTGTTTGTGCCGCTATCCCCTCTGTTCTCGAGCTTGGAATGCAGTCCATGGAACAAGTTCACCGACGCCTGGATGATGCATGGCCCAGCGTGTCGACACTGCCTTTTGGCTCCTCTCCATCGGCATCGTGCGGTAATCCTTGTCGAAGAACTTGCGCTCGTCGAACTATGCCTTCATCCTTGCCCAGTACTTTCCGTACTTTTGGTTGGTGCCGATGACCGAGTCGATGCTCATCGTCGCCACGAGTCGCACAGGCACTGATCTTTCAGATCCTTCCGCTTGGGTCCTCGTGAGCCCGAGGTCTCCTTATTTTTCTTCATCTTCTTCCTCATGCCGACTGTGTCAACCTCGACGAGATCCTCTTCCTCTCTGGCATCCTCCTCCTCGTCTTCTTCGTCACCATGTGATACGTCCAAAACGTATCTACTTTCCTGAACACTTTTGCTATTGGTTTGCCTCTAATTTGTGTATATTGGATAAACTAACACGGACTTACGCTGTTTTCAGCAGAATTGCCTGGTGTCTTATTTTTGTGCAGAAAATCAACTCTCAGGTAATTGCAAAGAGCCTATTTTTATAGAAGACATACGGAGCGGAAGAGAGCGCGGAGCCGGAGAGGGCGGCCCTACACCATAGGCGGCGCGGCAAGGAGAGCGCGCCGCCTTATGGTGAGAGCGCCTCGGCCACCCCCAGACGCTCTCCTCTGGACTACTTAAAGCCTCTGACCTAAAAACGTTCGACCATATTTTCAGAAGACGTCCAGAACTCCCGCCGCCATCCGCGAAACTCAATCTCGGATCGAACTCGTTACAGCTTTCTTGGGGCAGGGTGGAAAGTCGCCATCATCACCACAGCCGCCTCTCCATCGACCATCTTGATTCCCCCATCCATGTGTGGGTAATTCCCCGTGTAAATTGGGGGATGGTAGGGATTGGATGAGATTTTTCATGTAATAGCCATAAGATTGTTAGGGCATAGTGCCTAGTATCCGTTGTTGGTACTTTTATGATATTGTTGCAGCTTGTTATGCTTCACTAGGGCCCGAGTGGCATGATTTCAGATCTGAACATGTTATTGATTCATGATGATATTCATTTTTTATGATCTTACTGCAAGTTGTATACACATATTGATGTCCGAACCAGGTACCCCAAATGCTTGAGGTGGGACAACCGGAGAGCTGATATGAGGATCACGTGTGTTCACGGAGTGTTAATGCTGCTCCGGTACTCTATTAAAGTACCTTAATTACCGGTATTTTCCCTAGAAGACACATTTGTATAAATTTGAAAGTGGGACAAAAGATGTTGTGCGAGTTTCTCATTGCGAGCACGTGTCGTATATCTGAACACATGCCTATGTTTGTTTAGTACTTGGATAGTTTTATTATTATCTTTGAAATGCCTAGTCTTGATTATTACATGGGTTATCTTATCCATGCAGCGCCCGTTTCATCATCCCACACTGAGTATTTTAATCATGTTGTTTCTATAATCACTACTGCTTTGTCTTTATTACATATTTCACTACTCCTACTCTGCTATAAAACTGTTGCTACATAAACTATTGCAAGCAAGTCTGTTTCCAGAGTCTTGACTGAACAAACAACTCGTTGTTCTGAGCTTACAAATATTTTGGCTCCACTTGTATCGAATCAATAATTGGGTTTTACTTCCCTCCGAAGACTATTACGATCCCCTATACTTGTGGGTCATCAAGACTATTTTACGGCGCCGGGGGGCATAGCTTTATTTGCAAGTTTTCACCTGATATTGTTCGTTGCAAATCCTCCATCATGGGTAAAACTCGCGATGCTAAAGTCGCCATATTACCATCCACTACAGGAAAAGGTACAACTAGTACCTCTGCTGCTCTTGATTCACCATCTGTGACAAGTCAACTTGTTTCACCACCACAAGCTTCACGTGTTGGTATTCTACTGAATCTAAAAATTCCTCTGATAATTTGATGATGCTTCTACTGTTTGATAAAAATGGTTCATTAGGTCCTTGATACGTGCGCGTATCTATAATTTCTTATGTTCCATGCCCTACTTTTATGACAATTTCTTGAATGTTTTATCCTTTTTATAGCATTATTACATTTTTAGCACTAACCTATTAACAAGATGCCCGAAGCGCCGATTGTTGTTTTTACGCTGTTTTTGGTTGAGAGAAATCCTAGTAAGAGAAGTATTCTCGGAATTGGAGGAAATCAACGCCCGGGGGCTTATTTTTCTAGCTTCCGGAAGACCGAGGGAGATACGAAGTGGGGCTGATGTCTACGGGTGCTTCTATTCTTGTAAACCGGTGTTAGACCTGGAAGGCGGAGGTTTGTAGAAACGACAAGTTTCCCGCCAAGTGGATTACCCAAGGTTTATCGAACTCGGGGGAGGAAGAGGTCAAAGATATCCCTCTCATGCAACCACAAAGCAACCATAAAGCAAGAAGTCTCTTGTGTCCCCAACACACCATGGTGCACTAGTTAGGAAAGAGATAGTGAAATACAATTGGTATAGATGAATATGACGATGGCTCTGGTGCCCCGAAGAAAAGTAGCTCGGCCGGCGTGCGGTTGATGGTAATAATATTGCGGAAGTAAACATCACGGTAATGTATTAGCAGTAGTAGCAGCGATGTGATAACAAGCAGCGATAGCGAAAATGTTTAGGAACAAGGCTAGGGAATAGACTTTCACTGGTGACCCTCTCAACATTGATCACATAACGAATAAATATGCATACTATACACTCTTTTGTTGGATGATGGACACCACTTAGGATTACACGAACCTCAATGCCGGAGTTAACAGCTCACACAGTGTCGATATTCATATTTAGTAGCAGCAAGGTGCAAGATAGATCTTCACAATTACACCAAGAACTAACATAGCATGCATACTTCACACCATGTAGGAGGAATAAATCACATCAATACCATCTGTAATAGTTAACTTAAAATGCTAGAGATCACTAATCTGCCTCATGGTATCACCGGTGCACACACTGTCACCTTTACACATGTGGGAGGAATAGAGTGCTTTAATAACATCACTAGAGAGGGTAGCACATAGATGAATAGTGATACAAAACTCATATGAATCTCAATCATGTAAGGCAGCTCATGAATCATTGTATTGAAGTACATAGGAAGATGTGCACAGCTGCAGTCTACATTTGAGGTATAATGAAACTATACCACTCATGGAGGACGAGTGAGTGATGAAGATGGCGGTGGAGATAGCAACGGTGTCGATGGAGAAGCCTTAGGGGGCACTTCCGTCCCAGTAGTCTTGGGAGCAGAGACTGTAATCCACCCGGATCTTGGCCAGCGGTGGCGGGCGGCCTCTGGGAGTTTTAGATACCGTGGCTTCTTCGTAAGAGGTTTCGATGCGAGGGCTTTAAATAGGCGAGAGGCGGCGCGGGAGGGTCGAAGGGCGACGACACCGCAAGGCTGGCGGGCCGCCGCGCTCACCCTATCATCTGGGGCCTGGGAGACCCCTCACAGCTGACTCTCGGGTGTTACGGATGCTTAGGGCAGAAATAGGAACTTTGGGCGTTGATTTTAGTCCAATTAAAGAATATTTGGTCTTAGGATTTACGAACAAACAGCGGAAAGCAGAGACGCACTTGACATCTTGTTAATAGGTTAGTTCCAGGAAAATGCCTGAATATGACATAAAGTGTACATAAAACATGTAGATATCATCAATAATGTGGCATGGAACATAAGAGAGTATAGATACGGAGGCGTATCAGCATCCCCAAGCTTAGTTACTACTCGTCCCGATAAACGATAACACAGATAATTTCTTAAGTGACATACCGTCATAAACTTGATCATATTGTAAACATATGATAGATGCAGCGATCAAAACAATGGTAATGACATGAGTAAACAAGTGAATCACATAGCAAAGACTTTTTTTCAAGACATGTATCAATAAGTCTTGCATAAGAGTTAGCTGTAAAGCAATAATTCAAAGTAGAGGTGTTGAAGCAACACAAAGGAAGATTAAGTTTCAGCGGTTGCTTTCAACTTATAACGTGTATATCTCATGGATATTGTCAACATAAAGTAATATAACAAGTGCAATATGCAAGTATGTAGGAATCAATGCATAGTTCACACAAGTGTTTGCTTCTTAAGGTGGAGGGAGATAGGTAAAGACTCAACAATAAAAGTAAAAGAAAGGTCCTTCAAAGAGGAAAGCATCGATTGTTGTATTTGTGCTAGAGCTTTTATTTTGAAAACATGAAACAATTTTGTCAACGGTAGTAATAAAGCATATGAGTTATGTAAATTATATCTTACAAGTTGCAAGCCTCATGCATAGTATACTAATAGTGCCCGCACCTTGTCCTACTTAGCTTGGACTAGGATCTTTGCATGCCATGTTGCAAAGAAGTGCCTCCATCACGCATGTACAAAGGTCTAAGAATGCTCGCATTTTGGATTTCTCGCTTTTGATTATTCTCAACTTAGACATCCACCGGGACAACATGGACAACGGATAATGGACTCCTCTTAAATGCATAAGCATGTAGCAACAATTATTATTCTCATATGAGATTGAGGATATATGTCCAAAAACTGAAACTTCAACCATGATTCATGGCTTTTAGTTAGCGGCCCAATGTTCTTCTCTAACAATTTTGCATGCTCCAACCACTAAAATGATAGATCCTTGATACGACGACATGCATAGCAACTCACATGATATTCAACAATAGTTGATGGCGTTCCCCAGAAGCATGGTTATCGCACAACAAGCAACTTAATAAAAATATAAAGTGCATAAGTACATATTCAATACTACGATAGTTTTTAAGGCTATTTTGTCCCATGAGCTATATATTAAAGGTGAATGATGGAATTTTAAAGGTAGCACTCAAGCAATTTACTTTGGAATGGCGAGAAATACCATGTAGTAGGTAGGTATGGTGGACACAAATGGCATAGTAGTTGGCTCAAGGATTTTGGATGCATGAGAAGTATTCCCTCTCGATACAAGGTTTAGGCTAGCAAGGTTATTTGAAGCAAACTCAAGGATGAACCGGTGCAGCAAAACTCACATAAAAGACATATTGTAAACGTTATAAGACTCTACACCGTCTTCCTTGTTGTTCAAACTCAATACTAGATATTATCTAGACCTTAGAGAGACCAAATATGCAAATCAAATTTTAGCAAGCTCTATGTATTTCTTCATTAATGGGTGCAAAGCATATGATGCAAGAGCTTAAACATGAGCACAACAATTGCCAAGTATCACATTATCCAAGACATTTTAGAATTACTACATGT
This sequence comes from Lolium multiflorum, assembly GCA_030979885.1. NCBI lineage: Eukaryota > Viridiplantae > Streptophyta > Magnoliopsida > Poales > Poaceae > Lolium > Lolium multiflorum. Next base: position 306,597,858 of record CM061748.1, on the reverse strand, counting down.
AGCATTTTCAATTCCAACCATATAACAATTTAACGAAGAAGAAACTGCCTTGAACATTATGAGTAAAGCCTAAGGACATATTTGTCCATATGCAACAGCGGAGCGTGTCTCTCTCCCACACAAGGATGAACTTATTCAGAGAACTAAGATAACAAAACAAAAATAAAAGCACACACAGACGCTCCAAGTAAAGTGCATAGACATGACCGAATAAAAATATAGTTTCAGGGGAGGAACATGATGATGTTGTCGATGAAGAAGGGGATGCCTTGGGCATCCCCAAGCTTAGACGCTTGAGTCTTCTTAAAATATGCAGGGATGAACCAGGGGCATCCCCAAGCTTAGAGCTTTCACTCCTCTTGATCATAGTATATCATACTCCTCTCTTGACCCTTGAAAACTTCCTTCACACCAAACTTCAAGCAAACTCATTAGAGAGTTAGTGCATAATCAAAAATTCACATGTTCAGAGGTGACACAATCATTCTTAACACTTCTGGACATTGCACAAAGCTTCTGAAAGTTAATGGAACAAAGAAACTCATTCAACATAACAAAAGCGGCAATGCGAAATAAAAGGCAAATCTGTCAAAAACAGAACAGTCCGTAAAGACGAATTTAAAAATGGCACCAGACTTGCTCAAATGGAAAAACTCAAAACTAATGAAAGTTGCGTACATATCTGAGGATCACGCTCGTAAATTGGCAGATTTTTTTCGAATTTTCTACAGAGACTTAGGCCCAGATTCGTGACAGACAGCAATGCTGTTTCTGTCACGATCCCAAATATAACATCAACTTTGACATAGAAACTTTACTTGGCACAAAAACATGATAAGGAGAGGTTGCTACAGTAGTAAACAACTTCCAAGACTCAAATATAAAATAAAGTACTGTAGTAAAAAAAACACATGGGTTATCTCAAGAAATTCTTTCTTTATAGCCATTAAGATGGGCTCAGCAGTTTTAATGATGCACTCGCAAGAAATAGAAGTTGAAGAAAAAGAGAGCATCAAGAGGCAAATTAAAAACACATTTAAGTCTAACATTCTTCCTATGCATATGAATCTTGTAAATAAACAAATTCATGAAGAGCAAAGTAACAAGCATAGGAAGATAAAACAAGTGTAGCTTCAAAAATTTCAGCACATAGAGAGGTGTTTTAGTAACATGAAATTTTTTACAACCATATTTTCCTCTCTCATAATAACTTTTAGTAGCATCATGAGCAAACTCAACAATATAACTATCACATAAAGCATTCTTATCATGAGTCTCATGCATAAAATAATTACTACTCCCAACATAGGCATAGTCATTCTTATTAATTGTAGTGGGAGCAAATTCAACAAAGTAGCTATCAAATATAGGAGGTATATTGTAATCATAATCAAATTTATCCTCCATAAAAGTAACAAAAGACTACTATCATTATAATCATCATAAATAGGAGGCAAAGTATCATCAAAGTAAATTTTCTCCTCAATGCTTGGGGGACTAAAAATATCATGCTCATCAAAGCCAGCTTCCCAAGCTTAGAATTTTCCATAGCATTAGCAACAATAGTGTTCAAAGCATTCATATTAATATGTTCCATGGGTTTTTAATTTTCGCATCAAACCATCCATGTCTTAAATCAGGAAATAGAATAAAAAGGTCATTGTTGTCCATTATGCCTAACTATTGTAAACAAGAAACCAAATGTCGCAATTCAGAATCTAAAGGAAATAGCTTCGAGCACACACACAATGGCGCCAGAAAAGTACACGGGACCGGAGTATGAATGCCTTTTACCTTTCCTCCCGGCAACGGCGCCAGAAAAAGTGCTTGATGTCTACGGGTGCTTCTATTCTTGTAGACGGTGTTGGGCCTCCAAGAGTAGAGGTTTGTAGAAACAACAAGTTTCCCTTAAGTGGATTACCCAAGGTTTATCGAACTCGGGAGGAAGAGGTCAAAGATATCCCTCTCATGCAACCACTGCAACCACAAAGCAAGAAGTCTCTTGTGTCCCCAACACACCTAATAGGTGCACTAGTTGCGAAGAGATAGTGAAATACAAGTGGTATGAATGAATATGGCTTGATGTCGGCGCAAAAGTAGCTTTTGGCGTGCTTGATGGTAGTAATATTGCGGGAAGTAAACATACGTATGCGCAGCGGTAACGTATGATAAAACGGTAACAAGCAGCGATAGCGATATTTAGGAACAAGGCCTAGGAATAGACTTTCACTAGTGGACACTCTCAACATTGATCACATAACAGAATAGATAAATGCATACTCTACACTCTTTTGTTGGATGATGGACACCACTAACTGTGTAGGATTACACGAACCCTCAATGCCGGAGTTAACAAGCTCCACAGTATTCGATATTCATGTTTAAGTAACCTTAGAGTGCAAGATAGATCAACACAATTACACCAAGAACTAACATAGCATGCACACTGTCACCTTCACGCTTATGTAGGAGGAATAAATCACATCAATACCATCATAGCAATAGTTAACTTCATAATCTACAAGAGATCATAATCATAGCCTACGCCAAGTACTCACACGGTGCACACACTGTCACCTTTACACACATGGAGGAGGAATAGAGTACTTTAATAACATCACTAGAGTAGCACATAGATCAATAGTGATACAAAACTCATATGAATCTCAATCATGTAAGGCAGCTCATGAGATCATTGTATTTAAGTACATAGGAGAGAGATTAACCACATAGCTACCGGTACAGCCCCGAGCCTCAATGGAGAACTACTCCCTCCTCATGGGAGCAGACGGTGATGAAGATGGCGGTGGAGATGGCAGCGGTGTCGATGGAGAAGCCTTCCGGGCACTTCCCGTCCGCCAGGTGCCGGAACAGAGACTCTGTCCCCGGATCTTGGCTTCGCGATGGCGGCTCTGGAAGGTTTCGCGTACCGTGGCTCTTCCGTAAGGGTTTTCGATGTAGGGGCTTTAAATAGGCGAAGAGGCGGCGCAGGAGGGTCGAAGGGGCGACGACACCATAGGGGCGCGCGGCCCAGGCCCTGGCCACGCCACCCTATCATCTGGGGCCCACAGGGCCCCTCCGCGACTCTCGGGTGTTGGATGCTTCCGGGCAAAATAGGAACCTAGGCGTTGATTTCGTCCAATTCGAGAATATTTCGTTACTAGGATTTCTGAAACCAAAAATAGAAAACAGGAACTGGCACTTGACATCTTGTTAATAGGTTAGTTCCAGAAAATGCACGAATATGACATAAAGTGTGCATAAAACATGTAGATATCATCAATAATGTGGCATGGAACATAAGAAATTATCGATACGTTGGAGACGTATCAGGGCCACGAGGGGCCGAGACCATAGGGCGGCGCGGCCTGGGCCACGGCCGCGCCTATGGTGTGGGGCCCTGTGCCCCCTCCTACCCTTCCACCTACTTAAAGCCTTCGTCGCGAATACCCCTGTGCCGAGAGCCACGATACGAAAACCTTCCGAGAGCCGCCGCCCTGTAATCCCATCTCGGGGGATTCGGAGATCGCCTCCGGCACCCTGCCGGAGAGGGAATCATCACCGGAGGGGCTCTACATCATCATGCCAGCCTCCGGATTGATGCGTGAGTAGTTCATCCTTGGACTGGGTCCATAGCAGTAGCTAGTTGGTTGTCTTCTCCGCATGTGCTATCATTGTTTAGATCTTGTGAGCTGCCTAACATGATCAAGATCATCTATTTGTAATGCTACATGTTGTGTTTGATGGGATCCGATGAATCTAGAATACTATGTCAAGTTGATTATCAATCTATCATATATGTGTTGTTTATGTTCTTGCATGCTCTCCGTTGCTAGTAGAGGCTCTGGCCAAGTTGATACTTGTAACTCCAAGAGGGAGTATTTATGCTCGATAGTGGGTTCATGCCTCCATTTAATCTGGGATCGTGACAGAAGGTTCTAAGGTTGTGGATGTGCTGTTGCTACTAGGGATAAAACATCAATGCTTTGTCTAAGGATATTTGTGTTGATTACATTACGCACCATACTTAATGCAATTATCTTTGTTTACAACTTAATACTGGAGGGGTGCGGATGCTAACCCGAAGGTGGATTATTTAGGCATAGATGCATGCTGGATAGCGGTCTATGTACTTTGTCGTAATGCCCTGATTAAATCTCATAGTAATCATCGTTGATATGTATTGAATCTTGATTTGTCAATTGCCCATCTGTAATTTTCACCCAGACATGTTAGTTATCTTATTGGAGAGACACCATTAGTGAACTGTGGACCCCGGTCCATTCTTTTACATCTGAATACATTCTCTGCAATCATTGTTCTTTACTTGTTCTTTGCAAACAAACACCATCTTCCACTCGATACGCTTAATCCTTTGTTTCACAAGCCGGTGAGATTGACAACCTCACTGTTACGTTGGGGCAAAGTATCTTGATTTTGTTGTGCAGGTTCCACGTTGGCGCCAGTTTCACTGGTGTTGCGCCGCAGTACACTCCTCCACCAACAACCTTCACGTGCTTCTTGGCTCCTACTCGTTAGATAACCTTGGTTTCTTTCTAAAGGAAAACTTGCTGCTGTGCGCATCATACCTTCCTCTTGGGGTTCCCAACGGACGTGTACATCTACGCGCATCAAGCTCTTTTTCTGGCGCCGTTGCCGGGGAGATCAAGACACGCTGCAAGGGGAGTCTCCACATCCAATCTCTTTACTTTGTTTTTTGTCTTTCTTTACTTTACTTTATTCTTGTCTTGTTTGCTACATATCTAAAAACACAAAAAATTAGTTGCTTTACTTTCTGTCTTATTTACTAGCTCTATATCAAAACACAAAAAAATTAGTTACTTGTCTTTATTCTATTTGTTTAGTTTACTTTACTACTGCTACAATGGGTACTCCTGAAAATACTAAGTTGTGTGATTTCACTAGCACAAATAATAATGATTTTATATGTACTCCTATTGCTCCACCTGCTACTACATCAGAATTCTATGAAATTAAACCTGCTTTACTGAATCTTGTTATGAGAGAGCAATTTTCTGGTGTTAGTAATGATGATGCTGCTGCCCATCTTAATAATTTTGTTGAACTTTGTGAAATGCAAAAGTATAAGGATATAGATGGTGATATTATAAAACTGAAATTGTTTCCTTTCTCATTAAGAGGAAGAGCTAAAGATTGGTTGCTTTCTTTGCCTAAAAATAGTATTGATTCATGGACTAAATGTAAAGATGCTTTTATTAGTAAATATTATCCTCCTGCTAAGATTATATCTTTGAGAAGTAGCATAATGAATTTTAAACAATTTGATAATGAACATGTTGCTCAAGCATGGGAGAGAATGAAATCTTTGGTAAGAATTGCCCAACCCATGGACTGACTACTTGGATGATCATCCAAACCTTTTATGCAGGATTGAATTTTTCCTCGAGGAACCTATTGGATTCAGCTGCTGGAGGTACTTTTATGTCCATCACCCTGGGCGCCGCGACTAAGCTTCTTGATGATATGATGATCAATTACTCTGAATGGCACACTGAAAGAACTCCTCAAGGTAAGAAGGTAAATTCTGTTGAAGAAACCTCTTATTTGGGTGATAAGATTGATGCTATTATGTCTATGCTTGCAAATGGTAGATCTCATATTGATCCTAATAATGTTCCTTTAGCTTCATTGGTTGCTCAAGAAGAAAATTTTGATGTGAATTTCATTAAGAGTAATAATTTCACCAACAATGCTTATAGGAATAATTATGGGAACAACAACTATAGGCCATATCCTTCTAATAATGGTAATGGTTATGGTAATTCTTATGGTAATTCTTACAACAATAATAAGAGTGTACCCTCTGGTCTTGAGGTCATGCTTAAAGAATTTATTAGTACACAAACTGCTTTCAATAAAATTGTTGAAGAAAAGCTTGGTAAAATTGATATTCTTGCTTCTAAGGTTGATAGTCTTGCTCTTGATGTTGATCTTTTAAAACTTAAAGTTATGCCTGAGGAAGTTAAAGATGCTAGGTTTGCTAAAACAAATGCCATCCAAGTTCGAATTAATGATAATATTAGAATGTTGGCTGAATTGCATGCTAGATGGGATAGAGAAGAAAAAGAAAAACTTGCTAAAGAAAATAATGTAGCTAAAGTTTGGACTATTACCACCACTAGTAATGTTGATTCTTCACATGTTGCTACACCTCCTACTATCAATGGTAAAATAATTGGTGTTGGCAATGTTTCTACTCCTAGTGCAAAGCGCGCAAAATTGTCTGAAACTGCTGAAACTGCTTGTGATAAAACTGCTGAAAATTTTCAAAATATTGGTGACAATGATCCCATTGCTGTAGAACATGATGGTTTAGATTTTGATGATTGTCATATTACTAAAGTTATAAAGTTCTTACAAAAACTTGCTAGAATTCCTAATGCTAGTGCTATAAATTTAGCCTTTACAAAACATATTACAAATGCTCTCATTAAAGCTAGGGAAGAGAAATTAAAACTTGAAGCTTCTATTCCTAGGAAGTTAGAATATGGTTGGGAGCCCATCATTAAGATGAAATTCAATGATTTTGAGTGTAATGCTTTATGTGATCTTGGTGCAAGTATTTCTGTTATGCCTAAGAAAATTTATGATATGCTTGACTTGCCACCATTGAAAAATTGTTATTTGGATGTTAATCTTGCCGATAATGTTAAAAATAAACCTTTGGGGAGGATTGATAATGTGCGCATTACGGTTGACAATAACCTTGTCCCCGTTGATTTTGTTGTCTTGGATATTGAATGCAATACATCTTGTCCTATTGTGTTGGGAAGACCTTTTCTTCGAACAGTTGGTGCTGTTATTGATATGAAGGAAGGTAATATTAAGTATCAATTTCCTCTCAAGAAAGGTATGGAACACACTTCCCTAGAAAGAGAATGAAGTTGCCTTTTGATTCTATTATTAGAACAAGTAATGATGTTGATGCTTCTTCTCTTGATGTTACTTGATTTGCACTTTTGCTGCTGAAAGGCGTTAAGAAAAGCACTTCTTGGTAGATAACCCAAGTTTCATTTTATTTACTGTATTGTAGAGTCTTGGAAGTTTTTTACTACTGTAGCAACCTCTCCTTATCATGTTTTTGTGCCAAGTAAAGTTTCTATGGTAAAGTTGACGCTAGATTTGGATTGCTGCGTGAAACAGCATTGCTGTCTGTCACGAATTGCGAGATCTTTCTTAAAAAAATCAAAAAATCTGCAAATTTACGTGCGTGATCCTCGGATATGTACGCAACTTTCATTAGTTTTGAGTTTTTCCGTTTGAGCAATTTAAGTGCCCCTGCAAAATTCGTCTTTACGGACTGTTCTGTTTTTGACAGATTCTGCCTTTTATTTCGCATTGCCGCTTTTGCTATGTTGAATGAGTTTCTTTGTTCCATTAACTTTCAGAAGCTTTGTGCAATGTCCAGAAGTATTAAGAATGATTGTGTCACCTCTGAATATGTGAATTTTTTATTATGCACTAACCCTCTAATGAGTTTACTTGAAGTTTGGTGTGGAGGAATGTTTTCAAGGGTCAAGAGAAGAGGGTGATATACTATGATCAAGAGGAGTGAAAGGTCTAAGCTTGGGGATGCCCCGGTGGTTCATCCCTGCATATTTTAAGAAGACTCAATCATCTAAGCTTGGGGATGCCCAAGGCATCCCTTCTTCATCGACAACTTATCGGGTCACTTCTAGTGAAACTATATTTTTATTCCATCACATCTTATGTTCTTTACTTGGAGCGTCGGTTTGCTTTTATTTTCGTTTTAGTTTGAATAAAGTTGGATCCCATCATCCTTATATTGGAGATATTACGCTCCGCTTTTTCATATGGAACACTTGTGTTCTTAATTGTGCTTTAATGTTCATGGCGAAGGCTGAAATTGCTTCGTTAAATTGCTATTTGGTTGGAATCGGAAAATGCTGCATATGGTTTGGTAACTTGGCAATTGTTTGAGCTCTCATTAGATCATGTTTAAGCTCTTGCATCATGTAGTTTAATCTATTAATGAAGTACTACCGAAGAGCTAGTTAAATTTTGTTTGCATGATTGGTCTCTCTAAGTCTAGATATTTTTTCTGGTAAAGTGTTTGAACAACAAGGAAGACAATGTAGATTCTTATAATGCTTGCAATATGTTCTTGTGTAAGTTTTTTTGTACCTGTTCATACTTGTGTTTGCTTCAAACAACCTTGCTAGCCCAAACCTTGTACTGAGAGGAAATGCTTCTCGTGCATCCAAACATCTTGAGCCAAAACCCATGCCATTTGTGTCCACCATATCTACCTACTATGTGGTATTTTTCTGCCATTTCAAAGTAAATTACTTGAGTGCTACCTTTAAATTTCATTCCTTTATCTTTGCAATATATAGCTCATGGGACAAATAGCTTAAAAACTATTGTGGTGATGAATATGTAGTTATGTGTCTTAGTTCTTATAAGTTGCTTGTTGAGCGGTAACCATGTTTCTAGGGACGCCATCAACTTTTTACCTTTGTTGGATATCATGTGAGATGCTATGCATGTTCGTCTTGTCTGAAGTAAGTGCGATTTCATGATCAAATGGTTTGAGTATGCATATGTTAGAGAAGAACATTGGGCCGCTAACTAAAGCCATGTATCATGGTGGAAGTTTCAGTTTGGACATACAACCTCAATCTCTTATGAGAATATTATTTGTTGTTGAATGCTTAAGCATTAAAGAGGAGTCCATTATTTGTTGTCTATGTTGTCCGGTATGGATGTCTAAGTTGAGAATAATCAAAAGCGATAAATCCAATGTGTGCTTTCTCCTTAGACCTTTGTACAGGTGGCATAGAGGTACTCCTTTGTGACACTTGGTTGAAACATATGTTATGCGATGATAATCCGTGTTTTCCGAGCTGATTAGGACAAGGTGCGAGCACTATTAGTACTCTATGCATGAGACTTGCAACTTGTAGGAAGTATTATGCATAGCACATATGAATTATTACTACCGTTGACAAAATTGTTTCTATGTTTTCAAAATAAAAGCTCTACAAAAATAGTAATCCATGCTTCCCTCTGCGAAGGTCCATTCTTTTACTTTATTGTTGAGTCACTTTACCCACTTCTTTCTATCTTAGAAGCAAACACTTGTGTTAACTGTGTGCATGTTTACTTATTGCACTTGTTATATTACTCTATGTTGACAAATATCCATGAGATATACATGTTACAAGTTGAAAGCAATTGCTGAAACTTAATCATCCTTTGTGTTGTTTCAATTCATTCTACTAAGAATTTATTGCTTATGAGTTAGTTCTTATGCAAGTCTTCTTGATGCTTGTCTTGAAAGTGTCGTTCATGAAAAGTTTTGCTATATGATTCATTTGTTTAGTCATTATCTTTGTTAGCAATATTTTGCTTCAGATCACTCCATTCATCTCATATGCTTTACAATAATGTTGATCAAGATTATGTTGGTAGCATGTCACTTCAGAAATTATTTGTGTTATCGTTTACCTACTCGAGGGCGAGTAGGAACTAAGCTTGGGGATGCTTGATACGTCTCGAACGTATCTATAATTTCTTATGGTCCATGCTACTTTTATGATAATTCTTGAATGTTTTATACATACTTTATAGCATTATTATACATTTTCCGAGCACTAACCTATTAACAAGATGCCGAAGCCCAGTTGCTGTTTTCTGCTGTTTTTGGTTTCAGAAATCCTAGTAAGGAAATATTCTCGGAATTGGACGAAATCAACGCCAAGGGCTTATTTTTCCACGAAGCTTCCAGAAGACCGAGGGAGATACGAAGTGGGGCCACGAGGGGTCGAGACCATAGGGCGGCTGGCCAGGGACTGGCCGCGCCGGCCTGGTGTGGGGGCCCTGTGCCCCCTGACCTACCTACGCCTACTTAAAGCCTTCGTCGCGAATACCCCTGTACGAGAGCCACGATACGAAAAACCTTCGGAGGCGCGCGCCAATCCCATCTCGGGGATTCAGGAGATCGCCTCCCCCTGCCGGAGAGGGGAATCATCACCGAAGGGGCTCTACATCATCATGCCCGCCTCCGGATTGATGCGTGAGTAGTTCATCCTTGGACTATGGGTCCATAGCAGTAGCTAGTTGGTTGTCTTCTCCGCATGTGCTATCATTGTTTAGATCTTGTGAGATGCCTAACATGATCAAGATCATCTATTTGTAATGCTACATGTTGTGTTTGATGGGATCCGATGAATCTAGAATACTATGTCAAGTTGATTATCAATCTGTCATATATGTGTTGTTTATGTTCTTGCATGCTCTCCGTTGCTAGTAGAGGCTCTGGCCAAGTTGATACTTGTAACTCCAAGAGGGAGTATTTATGCTCGATAGTGGGTTCATGCCTCCATTTAATCTGGGATCGTGACAGAAGGTTCTAAGGTTGTGGATGTGCTGTTGCTACTAGGGATAAAACATCAATGCTTTGTCTAAGGATATTTGTGTTGATTACATTACGCACCATACTTAATGCAATTATCTGTTGTTTGCAACTTAATACTGGAGGGGGACGCTAACGAAGGTGGATTATTTAGGCATAGATGCATGCTGGATAGAGGTCTATGTACTTTGTCGTAATGCCCTGATTAAATCTCATAGTAATCATCGTTGATATGTATTGAATCTTGATTTGTCAATTGCCCATCTGTAATTTGTTCACCCAGCATGTTAGTTATCTTATTTTTCGAGACACCACTAGTGAACTGTGGACCCCGGTCCATTCTTTTACATCTGAATACATTCTACTGCAATCATTGTTCTTTACTTTTCTTTGCAAACAAACACCATCTTCCACTCGATACGTTTAATCCTTTGTTTTAAGCAAGATTGACAACCTCACTGTTACGTTGGGGCAAAGTATCTTGATTGTGTTGTGCAGGTTCCACGTTGGCGCCGGTTTCACCGGTGTTGCGCCGCACTACACTCCTCCACCAACAACCTTCACGTGCTTCTTGGCTCCTACTGGTTCGATAACCTTGGTTTCTTTCTGAGGGAAAGCTGCTGTGCGCATCATACCTTCCTCTTGGGGTTCCCAACGGACGTGTACATCTACGCGCATCAGTCCTTTTCTAGATGCTACAATTGCTAGGTCTAGACAAATTGAAAATACTGAAATTCCTAATGAAAATTTGTTACACGTGTTAATTCAGAGTCTGATGATCTTGATGAACATTATGTGGAACTTGATGATGATTTTATTGATAAATGTAATGCTACTACTGGTACAAGTAACCTTAAAAAGCTTCTTGCACAACATGCTGTTAGATATAAATTGTCTCCTGATCCTAAATTTGCCACATCTCCTATAAACATTAAGGATAAGGATTATGATTTTTCTCTTGATTTATCTCATATATCTATTGTTGAGAAAACACCTTTTTGTGGTACTGAAAAAGAAAGTGTTGTAGAGCACATGAATGAGCTTTCTACTTTGAGTAGCTTGTTTTCTGATGATATTAAGATGCGTACTTATTTTGTTGCTAAAATTTTTCCTTTCTCATTAAAGGATGATGCTAAGATTTGGTATAATAGTTTGCCTCCTGATTCTATTGATAGTCCAAGTTGTTTGCTTGATGTTTTCTTTCGAAAATATTTCCTGCTAGTGCTCAACATATTGCCTTGCAGAAAATTTATAGTTTTGACCAGGAAGATGGAGAGAAATTGCCTGAAGCTTGGGCAAGGTTTTGCTCTCTTATTAGAGCTCGGCCTAGACATGAATTGGAAAAGCATGACTTACTTGATATATTTTATAATGGACTAACCATTGAGTCTAGGGCATACCTGGATAGTTGTGCTGATTGTGTTTTCAGGAAAAGAACTCCAGACGAAGCTGAAGAATTATTGGCTAGAATAAGCCAAAATCATGATGATTGGACTACACCTGAACCAACCCCAACACCAATATTGAAGAAGAGGGGTATGATTGAATTAAATGATGAAGATATGAGGGAAGCCAAGAAATCTCTTATGGAGAAAGGTATTAAATCTGAAGATGTGAAGAATTTACCTCCCATAGAAGATTTATGTAAGATAATTCCCCCTTCATCCACGATTGAGGTACATTCTCTTCAACGCTTTGATAAAGGAGACATTCCTTACTCAAAACCTCCTGATCAATGTTTAGATGAATTTGATAATTATGTTGTTAAGCAAAATAACTTTAATATGAGAGTAGAGAATCATCTAATGGAAAATTCTCAAGCTATTAGTAAATTGCATGATATTATGGAGAGAACCTCCAATGATGTTACGATGCTTGTTAAACATTTTCATATGGTTCAAACTCAAATTGATCAACTTACTAAAGTGCAAAATGACTTGTTAGGAAAAAGCTATTCAGCGCACCACTATTCCCCATCAGTGGCGCACTGCTGGTGCGCCACTACTATCACGCCACTGCTAAGTTTTAGTAGTGGCGCAGCTCTGGTGCGCCACAACTATCCTATGTAATAGTGGCGCACTACCCTGTGCGCCATTGATAGGTACAGTGGTGCGCCACTACTACTCCAAAGGGGTGCGCCACTGTTGTTCAGCAGCAGTGCGCCACTACTGTCTGCTGTCGGTGCGCCACTGCTGCCTCCTTGGGTGCGCCACTGTTACGGCGAGCTGGTGCGCCATTGCTGCCTGTTTAGGTGCGCCACTGTTGCATCTCAGACGTGCGCCACTGCTGGCAGCTTTGGTGCGCCACTGCTAGTTTCGAAGGTGATCAGAGGGTTGTGCGCCACTGGGTCCAGGCTGGTGCGCCACTGTTACTTGGTGGTCGTGCGCCACTCAAGATCCAGTAGTGCGCCACTACTAGTAGTTCGTTTTCATTTTTTGTATTTCTGGCATGTATTTGTACAGGTTGTATAGCACAGTATAACAGCACAGATACAGAATATATAACACATATATACAACAGCACAGTATACCAATACATAGTCCTTCACATTAGCCTCCATGATTCACAAGATTTCGAATATTAGACAAGTGTTACGGTGTTACAAGTCACAAATGAGCTAGTGGCGGTTACACAAGGTCGATCATCTAAACTAGCATCACATAGAAGAGAGCTAGAGTCACTACTAGCACCGTCCCGATGAAAGTGGTCTTCATCCGGTTCCTCCTCCGCTCCGTCCTCTCTCCCGCCAGATAGCGTGCGTATCTGTCTTCGGCCTCCGCTCTAGTGGTGTACCCTTTGTAGCTGTTACCGCTAAAACGGTGAACCTGTCTCCGACACTCCTCCCAGTCGTTGTAGACTCCGGGAACCTTGCCCTTGTACACGACATACCACGTCATATCTGCACATATATGAACAAGCCAAAGAAACATTAGTGCACGCTCATAGATGTTTGCAACGAATAAGAGCAAACTCAAAAACGATCCAAGTAGTATGAACTAAAAGGCATGCCTCATACATTGTTGGTCGGAACAAATATCAACATTTAGGGAAGGGGTCAGTGAAACCAAGTAGGATGCACAAGAGATTGATACTTGTGTCATTGCACCAGGTTCACTGACCCCTCCCCCAAGTGTATAGGTGACCAAACATTCTAATCATCGGCATTTTGAGATACCAAAGCAAATGGAAGAATGACAAGGGCCTCATACTTTGTCGGTCGAAACAAATATGAACATCCCGGGATGGCGTTAGTGAGGCCAGGTAGGATGCACAAGAGATTGATATTTGTGCCATCACACCAGGCTCACTAGCGACACCCCGGAGTGTACAGTTGACCGAACATTCTAATCATCGGCACTAAAATGGAAGAAAGAGCCAAGTGGTATCAACTAAATAGCATATGCCTCATACATTGTTGGTCGGAACAAATATTAACATTCCGCGAAGGGGTAAGTGAAACCAAGTAGGATGCACAAGAGATTGATACTTGTGTCATCGCACCAGGTTCACTTGCCCCTCCCCAGAGAGTTGACCAACCATTATAATCATCGGCATTTTGAAAATCTCAAAGCAAATGGAATGACAAAATGGAATAAGTGCCTCATACATTATTGGTCAACACAAATACTATGGTCAGAAACCATAGTTGCAGTATACACCGCAGTATACTTTGCAGAAGGGCCCCCTTTCCCCGGCCGCCGTTCCGTGAACGGGTCCTTAACGACACAACAACGCTGATCTGCCTCTCCGGCGCAGAACCACGGCAGACCCAGCCGCGTCCCTTCTGGCCGCGTCTCCTGCGCTCTTCTGCATGGCCGGACCACGATTGGACTCACCGGGGGAATAATGATAATCGCCATCAACACTATCGCCAGACTCCACAGGAGCATAGCAGTTTGCAGCAGATGCCACTTTTCTTCCCTTGCCGTGCAGTGAACGAGTCTTTGATGCAAAGACCGTGCCGGCCTGCCCAGAGGCCGGCACGGTCTTTGCATCAAGGACTCGTTCACTGGAAGAAAAGCGGCATCTGCTGCAAAGTACTCTACACCTGTGGACTCTGACGATAGTGGTGATGGCGATTATCAGTATTTCCCCGGTGAGTCCAATCGTGGTCCGGCCATGGAGAAAAGCGCAGAGCCCATTAGACACGGCCACAAGGGAGACGGCTGGACTGGCGTGGTTCTGCGCCGAAGAGACATGTCGGCGTTGTTGTCTCGTCAAGGACTCGTTCAACGAACGGCGGCCGGGGAAAGGGGGGCCCGTCTACAAAGTATATTGCGGCGTATAGGTGACCAAACATTCTAATCATCGGCCAATGGTGCGAAAGCAAATGGAAGAATGACAAGGGCCTCATACTTTGTCGGTCGAAACAAATATGAACATCCCGGGATGGCGTTAGCGAGGCCAGGTAGGATGCACAAGAGATTGATATTTGTGCCATCACACCAGGCTCACTAGCGACACCCCGGAGTGTACAAGTGACCAACCATTCTAATCATCGGCCAATGCAATTAAGAAGTGCCAACTCAAATAAGAAGATAAGTAGCTAGTATGAACTAAATGGAATGCCTCATACTTTGTCGGTCAAAAAAAATATTAACATTTAGGGATGGAGTGAGCGAGACCAGGTAGGATGCACAAGACATGGATATTTGTGCCATCACACCAGGCTCGCTCACGCCATCCCCAAGTGTACGGATGACCAACCATTCTAATCATCGGCATATGCAAACAAAATTAACGACCAAATCAAGTGCGGAAAACGACAGAGCCATATATATAAGTTCACAAACATAGCCGAACTAGTAATTAATAGCAAGTAAAGTGCTGGATAAAGTTTATTACAACACAATCACGTCTTTAGTTCACACAACTACATAACTAGGCTCGCACATCAAGACTTTCCACTCGGAGCGTGGATAAAACCGCCGCCTTTCTTCAAGCACATCCATGAGCGGTAGTCGTCACCCTGCATTTGGAGCATCGTGTCTATATCACTGTTTGACGGCTGATAGCCGGCGTAGAACTCCCCCGCGCTTCTAATGACATCTTGATGGATGATTTCACAAAACTCTACTTGGATGCGGAAGAAGTCTTGCTTGATGCCGTCGTCAGGGACCCGCGCCAATTTGTTGGCCCAGTCTCTGAGATGCTCAGGTAGCGTAAGCTGCTGCTGGTCCCGTATGAACTTATCCATGTGATAGAGGGCGTAGTAGGCATCCTTGTTACTAGAAGGCGGCTTCTTGACGCAGGGAAACTTTGTTTGGTGCTTGAACACATGCTTCCCGTACCTAATATTTGGCCTCTGCATGTTGCCTTTCGCTTTGACGTAGCCATTGAGAGCATCATCAAGTACGGCCTTGACATTCGTGTAGTCCGTGGTTGACTTACCGTCCGCATCTAAGTATGTGGCCATGGAATGTTTCGGGGTTATGGAGATGAGTGTGCAGGTTTTGTCTCTGCGTAGAAGACATAATGTTTAAGAACATGACGATTGAAATCTAAATAAATCACGAGTTAAGACCGGTACGGTGAGGGGGTGACTTACTCGGGAAATACAGGCAGGAGGATGTTACACTTCTTCTGGTTCGCTAGAAAGAAGTCTTTGAGGTATCCACTCGCGACTGCCCGGTCTCCGGCGGTGGCCAAGTGGACGGCACGCATGTAGAAGGGGTCGGCTATCGCGATGTCCGGGATGTTGTGTCTAATGATCCGCATCGCCTTGCTGAGCGAGTATAGGCGAATGAAGGTGTAGTGCAGCGGATAACTGTTCAGCATGGCGAAGATGTCATCATACCGCAGGAAGATCTTCTCCGCGAAGCCACTATCGACAAAGCCATGGCCCAAGGGCACCTTGGCAATATACACCGGGTATCCATGATCTCTCTCCCTGATACGCCGCTCCTCCATATACTGAATACCGTCAACCAGAGATCGCATAGGACCGGGTGCAGCATCGTACAATCTTTTAATTAGCATCCGCTCACCCGACACATGCACCCTCGCCTCGATATTCTTGGGCACTGGTGGCCCGTCCTGAGCACGGATAGGTGCCGGCTGGCTGGCAGACTTGTCGTCCTTCTTCTTTCTTTTCCGTCCCTTCGGCTTCGTATTTACTGGGACTGCATTCTCCTCTGCGCAAGCCTTCTTCAGTGTGTTAGGACTGATAACACTTCTCACCTCGGCTATCGGCTGAGTCTCGGTGAAGTCGGCAGCTGGAGGCGTCTCCTGAGAACTGAATAGGCGCCGCTTGTTGCAATAGGTTTTCCCCTCGGCGGCAGCTTGAGAGGGTTGGCTACTGAGATCGTAGTCCACCCCAAAATCGAAGTTGCAGTCAAGGTTGGCAAACGTACTGTCCTCGTACGGACCATCGTTCGGATCCTGTGCCATCTGCATGTCCTCATCCTGTGCCATCTGCATGTCCTCATCAGCTGATGGCGGCACCGTTGGGGTGGTCTTGCCATGGCTTGGCGCCGGCAGGGCTGGGGGTGTTGTCTGTGGGGTGGTGCCCCTCGCCCCCAAACGAATCTGGCTCTTTGGCCAAACCATGGACCAATTGAAGCAATGCTGGAGGGTAAGGACCTCATCTTCGTCGGCACCATGGGGTTGAAAGGGAGGTAGCACGTCGTCGTAGCCGCTAAGCACCCGAACCAGTTGAATCCTATACACGTCGGGTTGCATGGGTCTACCGTGGAACTGGCGGTTGCTCGGTTGAACGATTTTGGCCTTGGCAACATCGATCAACTCGCCGTTCACAAAGTGCAGGAGAGTGCATGGGACGTCGACGGCGGAGCTCTGCGGAAAACATGTAGGGCGTTAGGGATGGCTAGCTAGTCAAAGGCAAGGATATGGAAGTCATTGGCCGAGGGTTGGTTACCGTGATGGCGTCCAGCTCGGCTAAGGTCGAGGCACCGCCGGCGGCGGGCGTGCAACTGATGGAGTGGCCGCTTGTTGGCGCGGTGCCGGGCGGCGTATTATCCGCAGCGACGGGTGCATTGAGCTGAAGTAATGGCGCCGCGGGAGACACCAACGTTGGCGCCGCGGGAGACACCAAGGTTGGCGCCGCCGGAGCCACCAAGGTTGGCGCCGCCGGAGCCACCAATGTTGGCGCCGCCGGAGACACCATTGTTGCCGCCTGCGGACTCACCGATGGCTCCACGTTGTGGGAGTTGCTGCCCGTGAAACTGGGAACCGGGGGAGGCCCCTTTTTTCCTCCCCTATACCACTCGTCAAGACCGGCAACCAAGGTAGGGATGATGGAGCTAAGCGTCGTGCCCACTTGGTCCTCCACTTGCTGTCGTTGCGTCCTCTGTTGGGTCTCCACGATTTGTTGCACTTGTTGCCGCACTTGCTCCTCGACCAATGTCGGGATCTGCGCAACTTGTGCCTTGAGCTGTGCGACCTCCTTCTCATCGATGGGGGCCTTTCTCTCCTTTTTCCCCGACTTATAGTAGTCTGACCATTTCATAGAGCATCCTTCGCCGGCCACACGACCAGCCGACGTCGGCTTACTCAATGGATCCCTCTTCTTGTGGGCATTCAACGCCCTATTTAAAGGGTTGTCCCAAGGGGCACACTGCGAGGAGCTCGTGGACCCCGCGCCGCTACTAGCTTCCTTTTCACTTTCCGCAGCGATCTCCTTAGCCTACGGGAGGAACATGCATGAACCATTTAGAAATTTGGATTCATCAATAAGAATGCAACCATAAAGGAGCTAATTAAGCGGGTGCATTCCTTACCAGAAGAGCCTCAAACTGCTTCACATCCGGAGTGGTGGTGAGCTCCTTTGTTTTCGGGTCAATACGGTACCGGGCCAGGAGAAAGTTCCTGGTTTGCTTGTTTTTGTATTGCGGGAAGAGGGGCTCGAGGCCGTTCTTCACACGCTCCTCATCCGCGGCATCCCATTTTGGTTGCGCCGCCCTAAAACCGCCAGGACCAAGTTTGTGGGTGCCTAAGTTCAGTTTTCGCATGTCCTTCCCCCACTGACTAGAATCCGACGTTGACTCGCTCTCGCACTTGATCTTGAAATCAGCGTAGTCTTGCTCGGTGATCGAGGGATTTGACTCCTTGATCTTGTCGTAACTCGCACCACTATTAATCATTTTCTTCACTCGGTTCCTCCAACTAGCGAGGGCGGTGCTCATCTTCGTGAGGGCGGCATTGTGCACTTTGTTCCGCATGAGACGCTTTTCTGAGCAGTCCACCGGGAACTCGTATCGTTCGTGCAGCTTCTTGAAGAGGAGGGTGCGCAAATTCGCTCGGTCAGGATGCCTGAGGTTCTCGGTGTTGATCGAGACCGTGCTCCGGAGGATGCACCCGAGTTGGGCAGAGTACCCTTTGACTAAATCAGGGGGCGCCGTTGGATGCCCACTGGCGTTCACTTCGGTGAATGCCTGCTTCACGGTGCTGAGCACATTCGGGCGACGCTCCCTCCGTAGCTTCTTCGGTGCGCCGGTGTCATCCTCGGCGGCACCATCCGTGGTGTCATCCTCGGCGGCACCATCAGTGGTGTCATCCTCGGCGGCATCGTCCGCTCGGTACTCTGGATCGGTGCCATCATCCTCGCCGTCGTCGCGGCGAGGTTGTGACTCCATCACCTCCATTTCATCGGTTAGCATCCAGAACGGCTTGCTGCCGCTGCCGCCGGCCTCTTCGTTGTTGGCCATGTTCGAACTAAGTAGGAAAAAATGCATAAAATTAGCGCAAGATTTCACGGAAAAATTGGGCATGACCTATGCTAATTTATGGACATATGAGTGCCCCATTTTCGCCGAAACGGAAATGAATCAACATTTCGGCGATAATGGGCAACTCTGTCGATCCCTGCACAAGAATATGACACAAATACACCAGGAAAACAATCCACCAGCTGAGCACCATGGCACATATACAATTGTTCCTCCATATACACCATGGCACATATACAATTGATCCTCCACCAGCTGAGCACTCAACAGCATGCATCAGCTAGGTATATGCATCAGCTAGCAAGCAGCAGCTAGCAGCAACATCAGCAGCAAGCAGCAAGCAGTAGCAAGCAGCAGCAACAAGCTAGCAAGCAGCAAGCAAGCAGCAAGCAAGAAGCAGCAGCTAACAAGCAGCAAGCAACAAGCTAGCAGCAGCAAGCACCATCAGCATCGAGGGCTACCTTGGAGGATGCGGCGGCGGTCTTCTGCAGCGGCGTTAGCAGTCGAGGGCAACGCGGTGTGCTTCTCCTGCTCCTGCTCCAAGTCTCAGCCTTGCAAATGTTCAAAATAAAAAGTCAGTAAGCTTTGAACTATAAAAATAAAAGAGCTACAACAGCCTAGCAGCCTTGCAAATGTTGCAAATGTTGCCAGAGTTAACCTGATGGTGAATTAATGGCATTCTCATTAACAGCAGGAACTACATGTACATCTACTATATGTAGCAGCAGCACCTATCACTAATATGCTAGCAGAAGCACCTACCAGCCAACCAACAGCAGCCACAAGCAGATATCTTTTGACATATAAAATGGCTGTCAGCATCATTGTTGAGATAACCAATTACAACATCATTTTGCAAAGACATGGAGCAAATGAATCAATTACAGTGTTAAAACACTTTGTAGCAGCAGCCTAGGTAGCACCAGCAAGCAGCATCAATAGAGGAGGAGGAGCGGCATCGGGGGCTACCTATGTGCAAGTGCGGAGGCGGTCTTCTGCGGCGGCTTCAGCGGTCGAGGGTGGCACAACGTGCTTCTCCAGCTGCTGCTCCAAGGTGCGCGTGACGATGGATGTCGCTGCAGCAATCTCTGCACCACCACCACACACACACACAAACCAATCAAACAACTAACAAATGAACCCCAGAGAGCAACAAATGAACCTAGCAAGCACATAGCAAGCAACCAAAAAAATTACACTTGTTACAATAACTCTGCTCTCTCACTCTCTACAAATGAACCTAGCAAGCACATAGCCAGCCATCAAATAAAGTAACCATGTATAAGCAGCATATCTGTTTAAAGTATGCATATCAACACTTTGCACACTACCAGCAAGCAAACCATGTCAGGGAGCTAGCAAAGTATTCACTTTACACCACAACAAACTTGTTCATGGTACTATGGAGTTCAAACTGAGGAACAGAAACATCCATGTATGAATTACTGCACTCTTTCATCACTTAGGGAAAAACACATAGCAGCAGCATAGCAAGCAAGCAAGCAGCACCTAACAACAGCAACCTATCTAGCAGCAGCAACCTATCTAGCAGCAACAACAACCTTAAAAATGACAAGTTAGTTTAGATTTGGCCTATTTCACTCTTAAAGGGTAGCTCTGTATTTTTTTTAAGAAGGAAATGCTCATTGGTCGGTGCACATAGCCATTTATTTATGTGTTTCCTTCAAATTAAGCAAATAGACATCCTAATTGAAGCAAATGCACCAACATATTCCTAGAATTACACCCAATGGGCTCTATAACAATCACAATCCAAATATGCCCTGCTTCAGTACAGGCATGAGGGGAATCTCTAAATAATAACTGAAGAAAGACCAAAGGATCTCTGATTGCCCATCAATCTGAGCGTGGACACGCCATCTACTACGCTGCTATGTCTTCCTCTGTACGCAGTCAATTTTATCACGAAATCTAGATTGAATCCGCTTAACCGTGCAGTGCGAACAGGTGCGAACTGAAATTGGATGAAACAGCAGAGCGAGGAAAAGCGGAGCTTACTTGTTTCTTCTTCCCCTGACCTTCCTACAGGATGCGCCGCCGCCGATTCCGCTGACCGGGCCGAGACTCCTTCGCTTCGCCGCAGCAGCCCGCCGCGTGCGTGCCGAACCCTAGAATCCGATGATCGCGAGATTAGTTCAAAGAACGAAAGCAGTTGGCGGCGGCGGACGAGGAGTGGAGAGGCCAACACCGCCTGGGTCGTTGCCGGAGCGGGGGGTGGGGAGCAGGAGAGGCCGGAGGCCGGAGGCTGTCGGCAGATGGGGAAGGGGGAGAAGGGATGGCGGACCTTGATGTCGTGGTCTCCGCCGCCGGTGGCGAGGAGAGGAGGGCGTCGTTGGGGTGGCGAGGAGAGGAGGGCGTAGCGGGGGGTCTGGTCGCTCGTGTCGCCGGGGAGGTGTCGCCGGGGAGGTGTCGTCGGAGAGGATCGCGAGGGACGGCGGCGTCGCGAGGCAGAACGAGCACAGGTGGGATCTGGTCGGGACGGGGGAAGAAAGGGGAAAGTCCGCTAAGTCCCCTGACCCTCCTGGCGCACTGCTCGTGGTGCGCCACAGTGACCCTTAGCAATGGCGCACCACTAGGGGTGCGCCACTATGACTTTAGGTAGGGTCAAAAATAAAAAGAACGGTACGTTGACAAGATCCGCACCGTACCGCAATGGCTAGCTATCTGTCCCCTGTTTGGTTTACCCTGGCCGGCCAGGTTCGAACCCTGGCGGCCCCAATTTTTTAACTTTTTTTTAAAATGATTTAACCCAGCAGTAATAAATACCATAATACACCAAAATAAAAGGCATAAATAATTATAATTATGTAGAATATTTAAAATACTATAGAATCTAGAAAATATCCAAAAATATAAATTATATGTCTATTTTGATCGGTACAATGTGTAGATTAACAATATGACAACCATTATTCATACAAGAAAATGATACATAATTATCTTTTCACAATCTTCTTGCCCTTCTTTCTCGCGGTTGAATAATTTAGCCCCGGAACTCCTAGACTTCTTCTCTTGAATGGACGGCCTTTAGGTAGGGTGGTCCTGCTTCTTCTTGTTGTGTATGGTTCTTCATCATCGTCGTCGTCATCTTCCATCTTCGGATCGCCGTACTGGTCAAAGTCTAGCTCGTTGGCTGCTCCATCCATTCCGATGATGCTCCTTTTGCCTCTCCTCACGACAACACGGCTGGGCTTCTGCGGGTCGGTAATGAAGAAGCATTGGTCCACTTGGGAAGCTAGTACCCATGGCTCATATTTCGCGGTGACCTTTGCGCCCGCTGTCTTGGATTTGGCTTCGGGTATAACCATGGTGGTGAAATGCCGGTCTTCTTTTATGACGTTCTTGGCCCACCTGACACGGAACATCGGCACATTCTCTCCGGCGTAGCTCAGCTCCCAGATCTCCTCGATCTTTCCGTAGTATCTCTGCTTGACGTCACCGGTGTAGGACTCCATCGTTACCCCGGAGTTCTGATAATCGCTCTTCATGTCCTTTTCCTCGGTGTAGAATGTGTAGCCGTTGATATCGTACGCCTGAAATGTCATCAGGTTGTGTTCGGCGCCCTGTGACAAGGCGAAGATGAGTTTTTCTTCCGCAGAAGAATCCTCGTCTATAGGGTACGTCAGCATCTTGTCCTTGAACCACCGCGTGAAGGTTGAGTTGTGCTCTTTGATTATATCTCCGTCCGTCCTCTGTTGGCCCTGATCACTGTACGTCTTTGCGATGAAGGTTTTGTGCTCTACCACCCAAGGATCGACCACGTCTATGTGTTGTAGCGCGACTAGGTTTGCTCTTTCAAAGTCGGCGATTCGACCCTTGAAGTCGACATGCATTTCGCGGCTACCGTCGCGGTGACCCCATCCAGCGAGCTTCCCGAGATGCCTGTTTACGGGCAGGCCAACGGGGTTCTCGATTTCTAGATAACTCGTGCAGAAGGAGATGCACTCTTCGGTCAGAAAGCCCTTGGCTATGCTTCCGTCTGGACGTGCCCTGTTGCGAACGTACCCTTTGATGACACCATTCATCCTTTCGAACGGCATCATGCTGTGCAGGAACGTCGGCCCCAGTTGGATGATATCCTCCACGATATGTACCAGCAGATGCACCATAACGTCGAAGAAAGCGGGCGGGAAGTACATCTCAAGCTCGCACAGTATCACCACGATCTCTTCCTGTAGCCTTCTAAGTTGCCTCACGCCAACAGACTTCCGAGAGATGACGTCGAAAAAGTTGCATAGGCCAAAAAGCGTTTCACGAACGTGCGCGTCCATGATCCCACGGATTGCAACCGGAAGTATCTGCGTCATCAGCACGTGACAGTCGTGAGACTTCATCCCGCTGAACCTCTGCTTCGCTTTGTCTAGGTACCTGCTTATCTTCCCCGCGTACCCGTAGGGAAGTTTTACTCCTAGGAGACAGTCGAAAAACTGCTCGATCTCCTTCTGACTTAGAGTGAAGCACGCGGGGGGCAGTAATATTCAATCTTTTTGGCCTTTTTGCCCTTGCGACGACTTTGCGTGTCCTCCGCCTCATCATCGTCATCGTCATCATCATCATCATCATTAGGGCGTCCCGCGTGAAGCTCCTCCCTGATCCCAATTGATTGCAAGTCGTACCTTGCTTTCGGCCCATCTTTGGTCTTCTCTGGCATGTTGAGGAGGGTACCAAGCAGACTCTCGCACACGTTCTTCGTGATGTGCATGACATCAAGGCTGTGAGGCACACGGAGGATCTTCCAGTACGGCAAGTCCCAGAAAACAGACCTCGTCTTCCATACCTTAAGCAGCGGCTCCGGCGCCTTTCGCTTCTTTCCCGGCGGTGGGCACTCTTTCCAATTTTTCAATAGCTCGTCTATTTGCTCGCCGCTTCTCGTACGTGGCCGTCTTCGGGGTTCGTCTTCACCATCGAACAGATCCTTGCGTTTCCTCCATGGGTCTTCGTCGCGAAGCCACCTTCGATGTCCCATGAACACCGTTTTCGAGGACCCGGGATCTCTATCTAGCTGGCGGTACGTTGTGTCGTCCATGCACCTGACGCATGCATTGAATCCGTGGACCACCTGCCCCGCGACATATCCGTAACCGAGAAAGTCGTGCACCGTCGTGAGCAGTGCGGCTCTCATAGGGAAATATTCTTCCGCGGCGGCGTCCCACGTATTGGCAGGCGTGTCCCATAGCGTGGCTAGCTCCTCTTTCAGAAGCCCCATATACAGATTGATGTCGTTCCCTGGTTGTTTCGGCCCTTCAATTAGCATACTCATTTGAATGTACTTCCTCTTCATGCACAACCAGGGGGGAGGTTGTACATCCACACAAACACGGGCCAGGTGCTATGCGTGCTGCTCTGGCTGCCAAACGGATTGACTCCATCGGTGCTCGCGCCCAGCCTTATGTTCCTAGGATCGTCCCCAAATTCTGGGTACTCGAGGTTCAACGCATTCCACTGGCTAGCATCCGAAGGGTGTCTCAACATCCTGTCCTTTTTCTTTTTCTTCGGATCATCGCGTCATCTTCTCCCTTCCTCATCTCCGCGTGCCAGCGCATTAGCTTTGCTTGCTTAGGATCCGCGAAATACCGCTGCAGACGAGGAGTGATCGGAAAGTACCACACCACCTTCCGAGGAGCTTTCTTCCCCTTCTTGTACCGACTGACGCCGCACACCGGACATATGGTACACTCCGCGTGCTCGTTCCGATAAATGATGCAATCGTTCAAGCACACATGATATTTCACATGCGGTAAATCCAGAGGACACACGATTTTCTTGGCCTCCTCGATACTAGTCGGACACGTGTTACCTTTGGGAAGACGTTCGTGCCAGAATGACATGTTGTCGTTGAAGGATGTGTCGGTCATTTTGTGCTTTACCTTCATCTCAGAGCCATGAGCGTTACTTTCAGGCGGGTATCCTCCGGCCTGCATCCTTCATACAATGGAGTAACCGCGTCTACCTCCAGTTGATCCATCTTGGCTTTCTCTCGGGCGGCAGCTCTTGCGTTACTCGTCTGCTTGAGAAGCAGCTCTTGAAGATAAGGGTCCTGCACCCAGTCCATCGACGATGGTCCATCGTCTTCATCTTCATGATGACCTCCATCTTGATCTTCCCCATCATCAGGTCCAGGATCTCCTACATTATGATCATGATCATCTCCGGGATCTTCTACATCCTGATCATGCCCGAGATCTTCTACATCCTGATCACCTCCTTCCTTATTTCTTGTTGAAATCCCATGGACAAATTCATAATCATCTTCGTCGCCTTCCCACCGATAGCCATCCATGAAACCACGCATGAGAAGGTGGTCCCGCACCATATCGTCTTTAGGGTCCATAAGGCTCGTCAGCTTGCATCTTCGACACGGACATCTTATCTCCTTTTGGTTATTTCTAATCATCTCGGCTGTCGCGGCTTTCAAAAACCTAGCCACAACGCCTTCGCTCATCATGCGGACCATGGTCGCCTGCGGGTATAGAGAAAATGGATATCTTAGCATACCAAAAGAAAATTTTGGCATGACCTTCCCTAAAAATATGACATATGTATATGCGTAGTATGCCCACACTATTCGCCGAAACGGAAATGAATCAACGTTTCGGCAAAATATTGGCAACTCCATCGCATTTCAAATCCCTGCAAACAAACACATGCAACACATGTGTGGATCGGAGGCTTTGCATATACAACACGGCTTCGCATACAACACACATGCACGTGAGACGCTTTTCGCGCATGCGCACACAACACACACATGAGCTTCGCATAACATATGTGCACACACACGTGTGTGTGCAAGACGATCGGAACCGGTCACACACAAAGCATAAAACCAACAAAGTTACCGATACGGCGAGACCTAGAGTGTTGGATGAGGTAAAAAGTTGAGATTGAGTAGGGTATTGAGCTAAGAAAGCTTCACCATTACTTACCTATGAAGAAAATTAAGTTTACCAACTTAATTTTGGTGAATGAAGAGGTGAAAATGAGGTGGGAAGGAGGGGCAACACGACCAGATCCAGATTTGGTGGGAGGTGGTGGTGGAAGAGTGTTTGGGGAAAGTGGGTGGCACATGTGAGTGGAGGGTGAAAAGCAGGAAATGGTCCCAGGTTAGCAGTGGCGCACCACCTAGCCGTGCGCCACTGCTAGGGTGTAGCAATGGCGGCCAGGTGGTGCGCCACTGCTAAGCCTCTTATCTCTAAAGGGGCTCTGGCCACCCCCTAGCAGTGGCGCACCTAAAGACATGCGCCATAGGTAACCTATGTAGCAGTGGCGCACCACTGATGTGCGCCATTGCTAAGCCTATCATCTCTAAACGGGCTCTGGACACCTCCTAGCAGTGGCGCACCACTTTAACGTGCGCCATAGGTAAGTAATGTAGCAGTGGCGCACCCCGGAGACGTGCGCCACTACTAGGTTGGGGGAGGAGCTGGCCTCCTGTCACCACTTACTTATGGCGCACCACAATCGAGGTGCGCCACTACTACTTTTGTAACAGTGGCCCACCGTTTTGTGGTGCGCCACTGCTAAGTAGTAGTGGCGCACGACTGTCATGGTGCGCCACTGCTGGCTGTCTTACGGCTAGGCCTTTTCCTAGTAGTGACTTGTTAAAAAATACTCATAAAGAAAAACATGCTTATGAAGTTACAACTAGAGGTGGTGTTTCTACTCAGGATCCTCTATATCCTGAGGGGCATCCCAAAAGAGTTGAACAAGATTCTCAACGAACTAAAGAAACTAGTGGTCCTTCTAAGAAAAAGAAGAAGAAACATAAAACTGTTGTAGAATCCTCTGAACCTGTTAATGATCCTAATAGTATTTCTATTTCTGATGCTGAAACTGAAAGTGGTAATGAACATGATAAAGATAACGATAAGAATGATGTTTCTGATAAAGAAGAGATTGAAAATGAACCTGAAAAGCATGCTAAAAATAAAAAGTACACTAAAGAAGATTTTATTGCTAAGAAACATGGTAATGAAAGAGAACCTTGGGTTCAAAAGCAAATGCCTTTTCCTGTTAAGAAACTAAAATCAAAGGAGGAGGAACACTATAATAAATTTTGTGATTGGATGAAACCTTTGTTTTTGCAAATCCCTTTGACTGATGCTATTAAATTGCCTCCTTATTCAAAATATATGAAAGATATTGTCTCTAACAAAAGGAAAATTCCTAATGGGGAGATTTCCACTATGCTCGCTAATTACTCTTTCAATGGCAAGGTTCCAAAGAAGCTGGGAGACCCAGGTATACCAACCATCCCTTGTTCCATCAAAAATAATTATGTTAGAACTGCTCTATGTGATTTGGGAGCAGGAGTTAGTGTGATGCCTTTTTCCCTTTACAGAGACTTGATTTAGATAAGTTGATACCAACCGATATATCTTTGCAAATGGCTGATAAATCTACTGCTGTTCCTGTTGGTATATGTGAAGATGTTTCTGTTAGTTCAAAATTGCTTAATATTAACTGATTCTGTTGTGTTGTAAATGCCTGAAGATGATAATATGTCTATTACTCTTGGAAGACCTTTTCTTAACACTGCATGGGCTGTTATTGATTGCAATAAAGGAAAAGTTACTTTCAATGTTGATGACAAGGAACACACTGTTTATTTTCCCAAGAGGATTGATAAAGTATATGGAGTTAATACAATTTCTAATTTGAGAACTATCAAAGTGGGAGTTATTGATTGTCCTATATATGAGCCTAAAGAAGAATATCAAACTATTGTGATTGGATCCATATCAATACAATATAAGGTAACATGATTGATTTGAGGTTTATTTCTTCTTATGTCATGTAAAATTTATTTGGTAGCAAGACTTGATCAACCTTGTTAACAAGTATATTTTAAATGCATGGAAGAGCTAAACAACACTTCTTTCCTTCTCCACTTGTTTTACTTGCTGTAGTACTACTTGTTTTGCAAGATGTTTTAGTTGTTTAAAATTTTGGAAATCTTTTTCCTGCCCTGAAATAATTATTTAACACCTAGAAATGTGCATTTTTCGAAATTTTCAAAAAATTATAAAAATTATACCACTGGTCTTATTTTTCAAAATGCAACCTGGGAGTGCCTGGGATGACCAGTGGGGCACCCAGGGCTGCACCCCATGTGCTGGCGCGGCCGGGGGGCGCGCCACCCTGTGGTGAGGGCCCCACCTAGCCCCCACTCACTCATCCACCTACCACTCCACTCTCTTCCACGGGAAAACTCGACACCATTGTTCAAACCCGAGTTTCTTGCTGTTTTGCTCGAAATTTTCGATCTCCTTGCTCAGCCCATCTTTGCTGCTGAAATTTGGAGCATTTGTTCTCCGGTATGTGACTCCTTCGATTATCCAAATATAATTTTGAATGGTTGAGTATATCTTGAGTAATTTGCTGCTGTAGGTGACATGTTAAGTGAGTTTGCATGCTTGATTCAAGTTGTAGAAATGAGTTTTGATGCATGTTTAGTACTCTAGCAAGCTCCTATAGTAGTTTCCCTCATTTATATGTCTCGAAATCAAGTTTTATAATGATTGTTCAAAAATTTCAGAAAATGGAGTGGAATAGACATCAACTCAATCAACATGAATTGGAGGTGCATGAAGTTATGAGAGTCCACCGTGAAGAGAGGGTATTCCCCTCCTACTACCCATGCACCGATTTCATGAAGAGTGCAGGAATTTTTCAGGATGTTCAAAATCTAATTTCTAATGCAGGGTTAGAAGATTTTGTTGTTGGTGAACCTTACCAATATGCAAAACTAACCATGTCAGTGGTGCAGGATTTTGAATACCATTGGTCCCAACCTAACCCCATGGTTCAATATAAAATCTACAATAAAACTATCAACTTGCCCTTGATGATTTTTGTGCAGCTATCAAAGTGCCACAGTGGGGATCATGTGAGAAGATTAGGGGGCAGCCACCGCAACTCTTGAAACTTTACGAGATGATTTGTCAAGGGAGAAGCTTCTCGGATGAGAGTGGTAAAATTCGTAGTATTCAACTCCCATCTATTCGCTATTTTGCTTACTTTATCACCAAGTGCGTTCTTGCTAGAAAGAATGCAAATAAGTTATCCATCCATGATTTGGTTTTCTTAGCTGCTGCATTGCAACGTGATAGAACTTATAATTTGGGTGCTTTGATAGCTTTTAGGCTTGCTACTAACCGTGATAAAGGAGGAATTTGTGGGGGTCTCATTGCCTCTCGTTTGCTAGCTATGCATGGTGTAGAACCTCACCCTCTTGATATTCAGCTCTCTGTAGAGAAACTTGATATTGTTTCCATGATAAAACATGACTTTGTTTCTAATTGGTCTAACTCGAATAACTTGTCCTATGAGATAACCTTTTTCAAGAAGAAGTGGAGAGTAACTAAAACTGAAAGACTAGTTGGACTGCCTGCACCTACTTTGTTTAACCTTGATTCCATGGAAAATTGGTCGGTCACAGAAGATGAACTTGATGCATACATAGAGAGGTGCAGCCATCAAGCAGGGGATGGCGTGGAGGAGGCCGAGGACCCCCTCGACTTGCCATCCGACGCAGCAAGTTCTTCACATCAGTATTCTGGGCATGTGGAACCTTCATCCTTCTCTTCTGCACAGGGATCTTATTATGACCACACCATGTATGATCCACCGGCGTGGAACCCTGACCCTCGCTGGGTTGACCTCCACTTAGGCCAAAAGCCTAAGCTTGGGGGGAGTTATGCCGGCATCACTCATTCATTGCATATTACAATTGACGGTCATGTGTATATACTTGTTTCATTTTCTTTTGGTTGTTTCTCTTTCGGTTATTTTTATTTCAGTAAGATTTTATTTTTAGTTTTTGAAGGTTGTTACTACTGTAGTAATCTTTACTTTTACTTCTTTATTTCATTTGTGTGCCGATGGGTGCCTCTAATATGAGGAAGATGATATTTGGGGAAGTGCTGTCTAAAAAACAGATTCTGGGCTGATACTGAAAAAATTGCTGTGCGTAGCCAGAACATTATTTTGAGCTGCCAATTTTTGTGCATGTTCCCCAGGTTATTATCTAACTTTCATTAGTTGAGCACTTTTCGATTTGAGCAGCAGAAGATTTTCCGAAAAATTGATTACTGTACTGCTGTCAAGTTTTGACAGATTTCTGCCAATTTGCTTTTCTGTGATTCTTTTAGTTTTTGTTCTCTTGTTTTTGCTTTGTTTCTTTCCTAAAACACAAAAAGGCCAAAAATATTTCTGTTGTTTCTCTTTATCATTTGTTTATTTGATTCCTTGTTCTTATTTTGCTTTATTTGCTATCGTTGGTTTGCTATGAGAAAATCCAAAAAGATTTTACTTTTATTCGGTGACTCTAATATCGAAAACGCCAAAAATATTTGTTGTTCTTCTTTGGTTTTGTAAAGTTTATTAGGGAGTTCAGCGGTCTCCGGTGGTTGGAGCTTGGTTTTCATTCCATATTATTCAAGCCACACAAGTGAAAGGCAATAATGACGATCTACGACAATCTGTGGTGAGAGGCTGGTATGAACTCTATTTGTTTTCATTTTTGTACATATACTCATCCATGTGAGCATACTTAGTTGGTTCATGTGAGGTATATGTCATTTAATGGAAGTCTAGTAGTTCATGATCTCTCATGTTTAGCTCCAATTTACTAATAATGAGTAGCATGTCATGAATATCATCTTGCATTGTTTTATTCATAGATAGGTATGACATTGTGGTATCCTCCTCTGAATAATTCATTTGGATTGACTTGGCACATGCTCACGCATGCATATTACTGAAAAACAAAAGTTAGTTAAGCCTCGATGATTTACTTTGCTTCAGAGTTCTTGTATCACTTTTATGCCTCCGTTAATTTATTTTGTCGCAAGCATGATTATGACAGTTATTGCTCTCTTGATTGTCGCTTTCCAGTCTATTGCTAGCCTTCACCTGTACTGAGCGGGAATGCTGCTTGTGCTTCCAAATCCCTGAAAACCAAGTTATTCCAGAGTGTCCACCATAAATACCTATGCATGGCATTTCAAACCATTCCAAGTAAATTTTCATGTGCTACCTTTAAACCCTTCAAAATATTTCTCAATTTGTGTCAATGTTTTATAGCTCATGAGGAAGTATGTGGTGTTTTACCTTTCAATCTTGTCAGACTTTCACCAATGGACTAGTGGCATATACATCCGCTTATCCAATAATTTTGCAAAAAGAGCTGGCAACGGGGTGCTGATACGTCTCAAACGTAGCTATAATTTCTTATGTTCCATGCCACTTTATTGATGATATCTACATGTTTTATACACATTATATGTCATTATTATGCGTTTTCCGGAACTAACCTATTGACGAGATGCCGAAAGGCCGCTTTTCTGTTTTTGGTTTCGAAATCCTAGTAACGAAATATTCTCGGAATCGGACGAAATCACCGCCAAAGTTCCTATTTTTCCCGGAAGCTTCCAGAGCACCGGAGGGGGACGAGAGGGGGGCCCCACACCACACCCCGGCGCGGCCAGGGGGCGCGCCCCCAGGGTGTGGGCACCCGTGGCCCCTCCGACTCTCTCTCTTCGCCTATTTAGGCCTCTCCGACCTAAAAACCCCGACGAGACCACGATACGGAGAAAACCTTCCAGCCGCCGCCATCGCGAAATCAAGATTCGGGGACAGAACTCTGTTCCGGCACCCCGCCGGGACGGGGAATTGCCCCCGGAAGCCGTCTCCACCGCCATCTTCACCGCCATCGCCGTTCCCATGATGAGGAGGGAGTAGTTCTCCCCTGGGGCTGAGGGCTCTACCGTAGCTATGTGGTTAATCTCTCTCTCTGTACTCCAATACAATGATCTCATGAGCTGCCTTACATGATTGAGATCCATATGATGAGCTTTGTATCGCTACTAGTTGTGTGCTACTCATGTGATGTTATTAAAGTAGTTCTATTCCTCCTACTTGGTGTAAAGGTGATTAGTGTGTGCACCCTGTGGTTCTTGTCGTAGGCTATGATCACGATCTCTTGTAGATTGTGGAGTTAATTATCATTATGATAGTATTGATGTGATCTATTCCTCCTTCATAGTGTGCACTATGTTAGTTCTTGGTTTATTTTGCAATGATCTATTATGCTCTAAGGTTACTTAAATATGAACATGGAATTGTGGAGCTTGTTAACTCCGGCATTGAGGGTTCGTGTAATCCTACGCAATGATGTTCATTATCAAACAAGAGTGTATGTAGCACATATGAGAAGAAGTATTTATTATGCGATCAATGTTGAGAGTGTCCACTAGTGAAAGTATGATCCCTAGGCCTTGTTTCCAATACTGAAAACACCGTTTATTTACTGTTCTGTTGCATGTTTACTCGCTGCCATATTTTATTCAGATTGCTATTACCACTCATATACATCCATATTACTTGTATTTCACTATCTCTTCGTCGAACTAGTGCACCTATACACCTGACAAGTGTATTTGGTGTGTTGGGGACACAAGAGACTTCTTGCTTTGTGATTACAGGGTTGCTTGAGAGGGATATCTTTGACCTCTTCCTCCCTGAGTTCGATAAACCTTGGGTAATCCACTTAAGGGAAACTTGCTGCTGTTCTACAAACCTCTGCACTTGGAGGCTCAACACTGTCTACAAGAATAGAAGCACCCCTAGACATAAAGCACTTTTCTGGCGCCGTTGCCGGGGAGGAAAGGTAAAAGGTACTCACACTCCGGTTCCTAACAGTACTTTTCTGACGCCATTGTGTGTGTACTCGAAGCTATTTCCTTTAGACTCTGCAATTACATCTTTTGTTTCTTGTTTTTATTTTTCACTAGTTAGGCATAATGGAAAACAACAACAAAATTAGTGAGCTTCTTATTCTATTTCCTGATTTAAGACATGGATGGTTTGATACAAAAATTAAAAACCTATGGAACCTTATTTACATGATAGTAGCAATGTTATTAGTATGAATGCAATTACTGCTAATGCTATGAAGAAGTCTAAGCTTGGGGAAGCTGGTTTACCTAAAAATAATCTTTTTAGCTCCTCCGCTTTGGAAGAAATATTTTGTTCTGATAATGCTTTATCTCCCATATGCGATAACTTTAATGATGCTTCTGATATTTTAAATCCACCTGCTGAAAGTATTCCGTATAAAATACCTATGAAAATTATTGAACGTGTTATGGATAACCGCTATGAAGGGGATGGAACTGTCCATCCTAGTAATCATTTACTGTTTTTGCATGAATTATGCGGGTTATTCAAGTGTGCAGGTATTTCAATGGATGAAGTTAGAAAGAAATTATTTGATATGTCGCTGTCTGGTAAAGCGGCGCATTGGTATAAACTACTGAAGGACGGGCGCTCTCTTGATTGGAAGGATATTGTGCCTCTATTTTATTCCAAGTTCTATCCTCCAAGTGAAATTCACAAAGATCGAAACCATATATATAATTTTTGGCCTCATGATGGAGAGAGTATTGCCCAAGCATGGGAGAGATTGAAGACTTTAATGCTCAAATGCCCCAATCATGAGCTTCCAGGTAATATCATCATTGATAATTTCTATGCAAGACTTTCTTTTCAGGATAAGACCTTGCTGGATACTACTTGTTCTGGATCATTCACGAGCAATAAAGAAGAGTTTAAAAGGGACCTTCTTGATCGGATTAAGGAGAACGCTGAAGATTGGGAGAACGACAAAGGTAAAGAGTCAGGTATAAACTATGATTATGAATGCATTGAAACTTTTATGAATACTGATAAATTTCGAAATATGAGTGCTACTTATGGTCTTGACTCTCAAGTTGCTGCAAATCTTTATAAAGCCTTTGCTTCTCATTTAGAATTGCCTAAAAAGAATTTTGATAAGTATCATGAACCTTTTAAAGACGCTTGCATGAAGAATGAAATTGTTGTTAATAATTGCAATAAGCGTGCTCAAACTCCTAAGAATGCTATTTCCTATAAGCATGTTAATTTTTGTGGAATACATAGACCTTGTGGAATTAATCAAATAGAAGATGAATATTGTATCCATCACAGAAATGAAAAAACTAGAAAGTGGTCTAGAGCTCTAGATGATCTTGGAGAAAAAGTGTGTGCCCTATATCCTTTTATTTGTGAACTTTGCCATAGAGTTGGTCATTTTAATTTTCAATGTTCCTCCAATGATAATTCAAACCCCATGAGTGCTGCAAATTTGTATTGTGATGATGAAATTATTCCTAATCAGCATGATGAACTTACCTTATTTTTAAAGTGTGAAGAGTTGTCAAGAAAAATTTCTTTGTTAAATATTAACGATCTTGATATTGATGATGTCCTGCATGGTTGTCTTTCTTATTGCATTGATAATAGCCATACAAATACTTACATACAAAATATTTTAGAAGATGACACCTTGCCGAAATATGATAGGACCGCTGTGTGTTTTCAACTAATTAATGAGAAGGAGGGATCCTCCCAAGTTTCTTCTATTGTTTCTAAAAGTAAATCAGGTTATGCGGACAAGCCACCCTTCAAGCCTCTTCCTCCTAAAGGGAATGAGGAGAAGGAAGAGAAGAAGAAGAAGAAGAAGGAACGAAGAAGAAGAAGAAGAAGAAGAAGGAGAATAAAAAGAAAGAGGTAACGGCGTATCCCCGCGTGAATGAGATAACGCTAGGTAACCGTAAGTATGTTGCTCCTAATGATTATTGTGATAATGAATCTGAATACGATGATCTTCCTATGCCCTTTACATACATTAGCGATCATGATTTGAATGAGCACACTACCTTTGATATTGGAAATCTCTTTGGTACTGATTATGAAAGTAATGATGATAGCATTATTCATGTCCCCTTAAACGATGATATTGAAAGCCCTAAGCTTGGGGATGCTGTGCTTGAAGATCCTATATTTGAGACTTCTACTTTTAGTGAAAATGATGATATTACATATTCTGGTTTAGATAATTGCTATAGAGATGTATATGACACATGTTACAATTATCCTTATGAAACTTGTCATAGTTATGATGGGCTTGCCAAAAACAATTCTTTTAATATGCAACTTGTTTACCATGTTCAAATTCTTGATAATAATCTTGCTCCAATTACTATTAATGAGAATAACTCTTCTTATGCCAAAATTAATGATACTTCTATGCATATGAACCATGATAAGAATGTTTTAAGTGACGGGTATATTGTGGATTTCATCAATGATGCTACTGAAAGTTATTATGAGAGAGGGAAATATGGTTATATGCATCTTAATAATATTAAGTTTCCCCTCTTTATGTTGAGAATCTTTAAGTTACTCGTGTTTTATCCTCTTATGCTTGCCACTTTGCTCTTCATGAATTCATTTGTGTATAAGATTCTTTTGCATAGGAAGCATGTTAGGCTCAAATGTGTTTTGAATTGCCTCTTGAAGCTCTCTTTTGCTTCAAATACTATTTCTTGCGAGTGCATCATTAAAACTGCTAAGCCCATCTTAATGGCTATAAAGAAAGAACTTCTTGGGAGATAACCCATGTGTTATTTTGCTACAGCAATTTTTGTTTTGTTGAGTCTTGGAAGTTGCTTACTACTGTAGCAACCTCTCCTTATCATGTTTTGGTGCCAAGTAAAGTTTCTATGTTAAAGTTGATGTTATATTTGGGATCGCTGCGCAGAAACAGCATTGCTGTCTGTCACGAATCAGGGCACAGTTCTCTGTAGAAAATTCGAAAAAATCTGCCAATTTACGAGCGTGATCCTCAGATATGTACGCAACTTTCATTAGTTTTGAGTTTTTCCATTTGAGCAAGTCTGGTGCCATCTTAAAATTCGTCTTTACGGACTGTTCTGTTTTTGACAGATTCTGCCTTTTATTTCGCATTGCCTCTTTTGCTATGTTGGATGAATTTCTT
The DNA here is from genome assembly GCA_030979885.1 of Lolium multiflorum. NCBI lineage: Eukaryota > Viridiplantae > Streptophyta > Magnoliopsida > Poales > Poaceae > Lolium > Lolium multiflorum. Next base: position 306,561,866 of record CM061748.1, on the reverse strand, counting down.
TGATTCATTAATGTCCAGTAGCTTTATGCAATGTCCAGAAGTGAAAAGGATGTTTGTGTCACCTCTGAACATGTGAATTTTTGATTATGCACTAACCCTCTAATGAGTTTGCTTAAAGTTTGGTGTGAAGGAAGTTTTCAAGGGTCAATAGAAGAGGGTGATATAATGTGATCGAGAAGAGTGAAAGGTCTAAGCTTGGGGATGCCCCGGTGGTTCATCCCTGCATATTTCAAGAAGACTCAAGCATCTAAGCTTGGGGATGCCCAAGGCATCCCCTTCTTCATCGACAACTTATCAGGTTTCTTCTAGTGAAACTATATTTTTATTCAGTCACATCGTATGTACTTTACTTGGAGCGTCTGTGTGCTTTTATTTTTATTTTTGTTTTGTTATCTTAGTTCTCTGAATAAGTTCATCCTTGTGTGGAGAGAGACACGCTCCGCTGGTTCGTATGAACACATGTGTTCTTAGCTCATAATATTCATGGCGAAGTTTCCTCTTCGTTAAATTGTTATATGGTTGGAATTGGAAAATGCTACATGTAGTAATTGGTGTAATGTCTTGAATAATGTGATACTTGGCAATTGTTGTGCTCATATAGATCTTGTTTAAGCTCTTGCATCATGTACCTAGTACCCATTAATGAATAATTACATAGAGCTTGTTAAAATTTGGTTTGCATGATTGGTCTCTCTAAGTCTAGATATTTTCTGGTTGAGGTGTTTGAACAACAAGGAGACGATGTAAAGTCTTATAATGCTTACAATATGTTTATATGTGAGTCTTGCTGCACCATTTCATACTTGAGTTTGCTTCAAATAACCTTGCTAGCCTAAACCTTGTATCGAGAGGGAATACTTCTCATGCATCCAAATACTTGAGCCAATATTCATGCCATTTGTGTCCACCATACCTACCTACTACATGGTATTTCTCCGCCATTCCAAAGTAAATTGCTTGAGTGCTACCTTTAAACCATTCAAAATTTATCACCTCTGATTTGTGTCAATGTTTTATAGCTCATGAGGAAGTATGTGGTGTTTATCTTTCAATCTTGTTGGGCAACTTTCACCAATGGACTAGTGGCTTCATCCGCTTATCCAATAATTTTGCAAAAAGAGCTGGCAATGGGATTCCCAGTCCCAAATTAATTAACAAAAATAGACACTCCTCCATGGTATGTGATTGTTGGACGGCACCCGAAGGATTCGGTTAGCCATGGCTTGAGAAAGCAAAGGTGGGGAGGAGTGTCATCATAATAAAACTAAAATAAAAAGGCACTCCTTCATGGTATGAGATTGTTGGCAGGCACCCGAGGATTCGGTTAGCCATGGTTTGTGAAAGAAAGGTTGGAAGTGCCACCCAAAAACAAAATAAAATGGGAGCCGCTCTTTGAAGGTTTGTTTGGCAAGGGGGTTAGAGTACCCGCTACCATTCGTTGACAACAACAAACACTCCTCAAAACTTTACTTTTATGCTCTCTATATGTTTTCAAAATCAAAGCTCTAGCACAAATATAGCAATCGATGCTTTCCTCTTTGAAGGACCATTCTTTTACTTTATTGTTGAGTCAGTTTACCTAATTCTTTCTATCTTAGAAGCAAACACTTGTGTGAACTGTGTGCATTGATTCTTACATGTTTACCTATTGCACTTGTTATATTACTTTGTGTTGACAATTATCCATGAGATATACATGTTAAAGTTGAAAGCAACCGCTGAAACTTATATCTTCCTTTGTGTTGTTTCAAAGCTTTCTACTAAGAACTTATTGCTTATGAGTTAACTCTTATGCAAGACTCATTGATGCTTGTCTTGAAAGTATTATTTATGAAAAGTCTTTGTTATATGATTCATTTGTTTACTCATTATCTTCATCATTGCTTCAAATCTCTGCATTCATCTCATGTGCTTTACAATAGTATGATCAAGGTTATGATGGCATGTCACTTAAGAAATTATCATTGTTATCGTTTTACCTGCTCGGGACGAGCAGAACTAAGCTTGGGGATGCTTGATACGTCTCAAACGTATCTATAATTTCTTATGTTCCATGCCACTTTATTGATGATATCTACATGTTTTATACACATTATATGTCATTATTATGCGTTTTCCGGAACTAACCTATTGACGAGATGCCGAAAGGCCGTTGTGTTTTCTGTTTTTGGTTTCAGAAATCCTAGTAACGAAATATTCTCGGAATCGGACGAAATCACCGCCAAAGTTCCTATTTTTCCCGGAAGCTTCCAGAGCACCGGAGGGGGACGAGAGGGGAGCCAGGGGGCCCCACACCACACCCGCGCGGGCCGGCGCCCCTAGGGTGTGGGCACCCCGTGGCCCCTCCGACTCCCTCTCTTCGCCTATTTAGGCCTCTCTGACCTAAAAACCCCGACAGAGACCACGATACGGAGAAAACCTTCGCAGCCGCCGCCATCGCGAAATCAAGATTCGGGGAACTCTCTGTTCCGGCACCCGCCGGACGGGGAATTGCCCCCGGAAGCCGTCTCCACCGCCATCTTCACCGCCATCGCTGTTCCCATGATGAGGAGGGAGTAGTTCTCCCCTGGGCTGAGGGCTCTACCGTAGCTATGTGGTTAATCTCTCTCTCTGTACTCCAATACAATGATCTCATGAGCTGCCTTACATGATTGAGATCCATATGATGAGCTTTGTATCGCTACTAGTTGTGTGCTACTCATGTGATGTTATTAAAGTAGTTCTATTCCTCCTACTTGGTGTAAAGGTGATTAGTGTGTGCACCCTGTGGTTCTTGTCGTAGGCTATGATCACGATCTCTTGTAGATTGTGGAGTTAATTATCATTATGATAGTATTGATGTGATCTATTCCTCCTTCATAGTGTGCACTATGTTAGTTCTTGGTTTATTTTGCAATGATCTATTATGCTCTAAGGTTACTTAAATATGAACATGGAATTGTGGAGCTTGTTAACTCCGGCATTGAGGGTTCGTGTAATCCTACGCAATGATGTTCATTATCAAACAAGAGTGTATGTAGCACATATGAGAAGAAGTATTTATTATGCGATCAATGTTGAGAGTGTCCACTAGTGAAAGTATGATCCCTAGGCCTTGTTTCCAATACTGAAAACACCGTTTATTTACTGTTCTGTTGCATGTTTACTCGCTGCCATATTTTATTCAGATTGCTATTACCACTCATATACATCCATATTACTTGTATTTCACTATCTCTTCGCCGAACTAGTGCACATATACACCTGACAAGTGTATTTGGTGTGTTGGGGACACAAGAGACTTCTTGCTTTGTGATTGCAGGGTTGCTTGAGAGGGATATCTTTGACCTCTTCCTCCCTGAGTTCGATAAACCTTGGGTAATCCACTTAAGGGAAACTTGCTGCTGTTCTACAAACCTCTGCACTTGGAGGCCCAACACTGTCTACAAGAATAGAAGCACCCGTAGACATCAGGTGCCCAGCCCCAATTAATTAACTTTCATTAATAATTCTCTTCACAAGTTTTGCCCTGATCTATCAGTAAGCAACTTAATTTGCAAATAGACACTCCTCCATGGTATGTGAATGTTGGAAGGCACCCGAGAATTCGTTAGCCACGGCTTGTGTAAGCAAAGGTTGGGGGGAGTGTCATCCATAATGAAACTAAAATGCATGTGTAAACAAAAGATAAGAGGGATGATCTACCTTGCTGGTAGAGATAACGTCCTTCATGGGAGCCGCTCTTGAAAGTCTGGTTGACAAGGTAGTTAGAGTACCGAGTATCATTTGTTGACAACAGCAAACACCTCTCAAAACAATTTTACTTCTGTTTCAAAAATGAAAAGCTCTAGCACATGTTAATCCCTGCTTCCCTCTGCGAAGGGTCAATCTTTTACTTCTATGTTGAGTCACCATCCTTTCTTTGAGCACCTTCTTGAGAGCATAGTTGTCATTCTTAGTGTAATATGCTTGTCCCAGAATATAGTTAACTGTGGTATAACTTTGATGCTTTTATCTTTGATAGTCTCTACTTCTAGTGTTCCCGTGAACTTCAGAGGTGCCTGGGCATTTATGTTTTGCTTTACAAATACGGGCAAGCGAGATACCACTTTATCATATCTTTCTATGAACATTGCAATCCTGCTTATAGAAGTGTTTCATGATGCTTGTTATTAGTTTGTTGGTATCTCTTTCATGATTGACACAGCTATTAGATGACTTTATTTGCATTTATCTTATTATGAATTGCCTAAGTATTCGTCCATATAATGAGAATATTTACATCATATGAGCAAATGTGTTCATGAAAGTTCTTTTATCGCACTCAGTTGTTAACTGAATTGCTTGAGGACAAGCAATAAGCTAAGCTTGGGGAGTTGATACGTCCAAAACGTATCTACTTTCCCGAACACTTTTGTTGTTGTTTTGCCTCTAATTTGTGTATTTTGAATAAAACTAACACGGACTAACGCTGTTTTCAGCAGAATTGCCCTGGTGTCTTATTTTTGTGCAGAAAATCAACTTTCAGGAAAATCCCCGGAAACAATTGCAAAGGGCCTATTTTATAGAAGACATACGGAGCCAGAAGGGCAGGCCAGGGGAGGCCCACGGCCCCCACACCATAGGCCGGCGCCAGGAGGGGGCGCGCCGCCATATGGTGAGGAGCCTCGGCCGCCCCCGACGCTCTCTCGGACTACTTAAAGCCTCCGACTAAAAACGCGAGGGGGTTCGACCACTTTTCCAAGACGTCCAGAACTCCGCCGCCATCGCGAAACTCAATCTCGGGATCGAAACTCCGTTCTGGCACCTGCCGGGACGGAGAATTGTAGGAGATCATCGCCATCATCACCACCGACGCCTCTCCATCGACCATCCATGATTCCTCCATCCATGTGTGAGTAATTCCCCCGCTGTAGGCTGAAGGGATGGTAGGGATTGGATGAGATTTGTCATGTAATAGCCATAAGATTGTTAGGGCATAGTGCCTAGTATTCGTTGTTGGTACTTTTATGATATTGTTGCAACTTGGTATGCTTAATGCTTGTCACTAGGGCCCGAGTGCCATGATTTCAGATCTGAACATGTTATTGATTCATGATGATATTCATTGTTTTATGATCTTACCTGCAAGTTGTATACACATATTGCTGTCCGGAACCCGAGGCCCCAAAGTGACAGAAATTGGGACAACCGGAGGGGAAGGTTGTGATATGAGGATCACATGTGTTCACGGAGTGTTAATGCTTTGCTCCGGTACTCTATTAAAAGGAGTACCTTAATTACCAGTAGTTTAGAGGCCCGGCTGCCACCGGCTGGTAGGACAAAAGATGTTGTGCAAGTTTCTCATTGCGAGCACGTACGACTATATACGGAACACATGCCTATGGTTGTTTAGTACTTGAATACCATTTTATTATTATCTGCAAATGCCTAGTCTTGATTATTACATGAGTTATCTTATCCATGCAGCGCCCGTTCATCCATCCCTATGCCTACAGTATTTTAATCATGTTGTTTACTATAATCACTCTGTCTTTATTACACCGATGCTTATATTTCACTACTACTGCTATAAAACTTGCTACTGATAAACTATTGCGAGCAAGTCTGTTTCCAGGTGCAGCTGAATTGACAACTCCGCTGTTAAGGTTTACAAATATTCTTTGGCTCCCCTTCTATCGAATCAATAAATTGAGTTTTACTTCCCTCAAAGACTGTTGCGATCCCCTATACTTGTGGGTCATCACCGTGCTCTTCGTCATCCTCGGCGCCGTACTCCTCCTCCTCTTCCCCGTCCTCCTCCTTGCGCTCTGCCTCCTCTTTCCCGTCCGCCGTCATTTCGTCGAACGGACTACCGGTGGCCTCGAATTGGAGCGGACCCCTGCAGCCAGTGAAGGCAACATCGTCTGCACCATGGCCTTGCTGGCGCTGCTGCTCATCGTATGTCGGGGAGAACACGACGTCCGGGTTGAAGCCGTCGTGCGCCAGAGCATCCTCGTACCGCGGCGACAAGCGCGGTGTCAGGAACCTGGGCGTCGCTGCTGCGGCCTCGCCGAACAAACCGGGGGTCGACGGGGACGCCACTCTAGGTATGTATGCGCCCGCCGAACAACTCCATTGGCCCGTGGCGGTCGCAGTGGCACATGCGGCCAGGGTGGCCTTCTGATGTGCAACCGACGTCGTTGTCTTTCTCGCTTACTCCACCACCCATCAGTCCCTTCGCTCCACCGTCAACAACTTGCGCTGCTAGCAGTCTTCCTGTCAACGTTCTTCGGTCCACGACTCTAGCTTCACCTTCGGCCCTGGTGCTTTCCACGGCTTAGGGAAGGACACCTTTGGCCCCTTCTTCGCTGCCTCCATGCCCGATGACTTGGTGGCCGATTTCTTGTTAGTTTTTTTGGGATTACTGGCACTATGGCTGGGAGAGAGCAGCGGCGGTGGGAGGGAGAAATGAATCAGCGTGAGGGGGCAAAAGAAATCTTTTGGCATGGTAGAGAAATGTGTGGCTGGTGGCGGGAGGGCGCGATGTGGCGGGAGACTAATTAAATTTCCTTCATGTGTCAATGACGCGTTTGGCCCGCCACTCGCGGCTCGTTTCCACGCTCTATCCGGCGTGCGTGCAGCTTTCCCTATGGAGCGGGGATGGCCTCGAAGCGCCAGACACCATATTTGGCCACGCCGGGTGAAAAGATCCTTTATAGAGTGCGACTAGTTCCAGTTATATGTCCGACACTCCCTAAAATATTTGGGGAGCTTTAAAGACACGATTGGAGATGCTCTGAGCTACCATTGGTAGTAGTATGTATAGTAACGTTGAATTAATAGTCTTCTAGGAGGACGAGGACGGGACGAGGGAGAGTGTAGGTGAACAGTAGCGGGTATGATTGAGTGGGGTTTGCTGAATCTAGCGTGCATAACATGCATGTACATGCATATAGCCAGCGATTGCTGATACACACGGTTCACTCACAGTATAGCCGTGAAGACGGAACTGCCCCTGCCGCCGTGTGTATACTCTGGGCGGGCTGGGCCGATCTGGTCTGGCAAACGAGTCCAGCCGTCCTGGCGTGATGGCTTGATCCCAGAAGCGGACGACGCAGCGGTCCCGTATTCGGACAAGGGTGATCTCTCCCGTAGTCCCGTACTAAGTATATCACCAAGGACCACGGACCACCGCCCACCAGTCGGGCGTGGCTAGCGAGTCCCGTCGGGCTGGCGTCGCCCCGTCCAGCCTACCCCGTACTCGCAGGAGTCGCACAAGGGGATCACCGGCCGCTGCGCGTGGCACTCCCCCGTGATTCCGCTCGTTCGGCGGGGGCACTCCCGTCACATCCGCCCGTACGCATATGCGTTGCGGCGGGAATTTGAGAATCCTTCATAGATAAAAGTTCTCACCAACATTAAAAGTGACTTGCCTTTCCAATCAAAGTAATATTGGTAAACAATTAAATATTAAAAGATAAAAGTTTTCACCAAACAATAAGCCATCGGTGTATGTATGTATATGAAATCACTAGTGGAAAAACGCTTATCAATACCGGTTCCAGATGGCCATTTGCACCGGTTTAGCAACCGGTATAAAACATCCGGTGCAAAAAGCCCCCACCCTTTCGTACCGGTTCCTTACTAACCGGTATAGATGGGCCTCCACGTGGGCGCCCAGGAGAGCGCACGGCGATGGACCTTTCGTACCGGTTTGTACTACAAACCGGTGGCTGCCGGCAGGAAAAATTCATGAATCTCTGCCGCGGCAGAGAATTCAGGGTTTAGGGTTTCTGCAGGGGTTTAGGGGTATCGGAGCGTTTCATATCGCGTCGATGCACCGGAAATGCGTTTGGGTTTACGTAGTACATGAAGATCAAGGTGATGCATATAAAGTTGGTGCATATAATATAACACACATGTAATTGCATAAGTAGTACTCTCCGATGCAAATCAAGTCGATGCACCATAGTACATGCATGAAGATCGATCTATTACACACATGTACCATAGTGGTACACTCCGAGTCAAACTATATATACACACAAAGCAATCGAGGAGCTGGAGAAGATCTTTATGCATAGTGGTACTCTCCGGATGGTGATATGACTTCCCGAAGGAAAAATCCCGCCAATTCCTCGCCGATTGCTTTGAAGCGCTCCTCGATTCCGATCTTCTCCCGCTTTCTTCTCAACTGTAAAAGAATAAGATGAATACATGAGCTATGTGTGTTATATCAAATCACAAATCAAACAATTATTACTGAAACTCAGCACAACTTATGGTAAGAAAATAAATTTGTGAATATTATTTTCGTACCTCTCTATTTCTTTCATTATTCGCTCTCTCGCTGACAATTCTGTGGATGTACTCGCAAACGTAGTATCCACATAGATTAGTCCCCGGTGGTTGTTTTGCGCATTTCTGTACAAGAATATAATTCAGTCAAACAATAATGAAGTATGATAAAGGTGTGTGGACCTAGGTAGTACTACTTACTTTGTTCGCACGCCATATCAGCTTCGGTTTCCAATCATGGGACTGATCTTCCTTGATGAAAGTTTCCCATACGCTGCCCGACAAAAGAAAATGCACAAAAGAGTTATCAATCGGTTGATATCAGGAAACTAACAAAAAAACCGATAAGAATTTGAATTACCTTTTGAGCATAAGAAAACAAGACTTGTATAGTATAGCCTCTTTGGTTAGTGAGTCAAAGACTTCAACTTCTCCTTCGTACATTTTAATGACGATAAGAATAAAGTGAAACCTGCGCACGTTTAAATATGTAGTGTCATATATATAAGTGAGCAAAATAGAATGTGTTATAAGAGAGTAACACTCACTGGAAGTTGTAAGGCCAAAGTATTGTCTTTTTGTCACGTTGTCGCTTCAAAAACCTTAGCAAAGTCTCCGGTGTATCCCTGTTATAGAGGGGTTCTTCTATGGTCTTGACATGCATTGTGTCCGGGTCAATGAACCCAATGTCCTTGATTTCATCCCTTTTGCATTCGAGCATCTTCAATCTGCATAACATAGCGCACAAAAGATTATAATTTGCAGATAATCAAGGAGCTGAGCTAAAGACTTCTCAAATTATATAAATAAATCACTTACAGACAATAGCAACTGACGATAGATTTGTCGAGGGCCCGAAGATTGTATAACTGGAAAAGCTCGCAGAAGTCAACGCTCACAGAGTATTCTTGGAAGTAGTGCTCTTCCTTAACTCGCACCATGATAGTCTCCATCCCTCCCTTTGCGGCAACACCGTACCACGTATGCAAGTTACGCATACTTGTTGGTAGCTTGTTGAGATTCTCGACCAAATCTTTCCCTTGAACATATTGATATACTACCTTAGCCATGGCGTAATCGGTTGAGATTTGTCGAGAACTTTGAACGGCCTTCTCGTCAAACACCTTTAGAGGGGGGACCGATTTAACGGGTTGTTGTCCGAGCTGGTAGACTTGGTGTATCCCTTTTATCTCCTTGATACCCGAGCTGGTAGTGGGGTTTTTCGCCTCCATCATTTCGTCGTACGACCTTTCAATAGAACGCCTATAGTCAGATGGCGGCGATGGTTCAGGGTTATACAGATTCTCGACTGTACGACGAACCTTCACCGGATCTAGTGTCTTCTCAAAAGGTATCTCTGGCTCTTTCTTAGCAAAAAAGGCCCTCAGCTGGGACTCAACGGCATCCTGGTTTTCCTCGGGAGTTTTTTCCCAAGGTAACTTCTCAATAGGCGGCAGTGGTTTCTCCTTTCTAGATCTCTTCTTAGGCGGCGTACCATTCCGCTTACCAGGCGCTGTCTTACGCGGAGGATCTCGAGGTGGTGGACTCACGCTGGGGTCCCTCTCAGGTAGGTGTGGACTTTGCTGCTCATGTGGACTGCTAGGAGGAGGAGTCGAAGGCCTTTGATGCTCATGTGGACTGCTATGAGGAGTCGGTGGCCTTTGCAGAAGGACGATGTGTTTCTTGGGCCATAGAGCGAAACCGTGCTTGACATCGGCAAGTGTCTTCTCATCGTCACCTCTAGGAATATCAAGCTCCACTGTTTCAAAAGCCGGAACAACTTCATCCACCCCGACACGAACACAGCCAGGTGGAATGGGCATATGGTGGTGCGTTGCTCCTTCTTCACTTGGGTAAACATAACCGACCGCCACCTTAACAGACGCGTTTCTAAATAACATATAGAGCTCGCAATTTGTCTTCTCCGTGACATAATCCACGGGTAGCTTCCTCCACATCCGTCAAGATGCGTGGAACCCACACTGCTTCTTCGCTGAGATGGGGCGGCATCGGCTTGAGGATCCTGTAGGAACATCGGCTGGTCAGGTGGCCTCTGATTTTTCTCAAGCGCCGACACCCTATTTAACAATTCATTTAACGTGTCGGCGTCCTTCTTCTTCTTCCGCGAACGGCTTCTATAAGTGTCGCGGACTCGGGAACGCTTCCTTCATGGTGAGACCTGGGCGAGCTCGTACCCGTCCAACGTGTTTAGGATTCCCCAGAGCGAGTGTCAGCTCGTCATTCTCTCTATCGGGAATGTACTCTCCCTTTCGAACCTGTTCAATTGCAGCTACAAGCTTCGGTACGATTTGCTCAATCTTTTCCTTCCATTTTCCCTTCGCAACGATCAGCCCTGTCTTTGGGTCCAACCCTGCCCCATGCGCGAACAACCAGAACTTGGACCGTTCGGGCCAGTCCCATGTCTGTGGAGTGATTCCTGCAGCCATCAGTTCATTTTCATACGCTATCCACCTCGGAATGGCAGTCTTGTAGCCACCTGACCCCATATGATGCCAAATTGTCTTCTTTGCAGCATTTTTCTTATTTGTGACCGATCGGGACACAAAAGTAGACGATTGCTTATACCTCTTAAATTCTTGCCAGTGATCCTTTATCTTCACTAGATTATTATCGAATACTGGATCTTCATTCTTATATTTGTCCCATACTGAAAAATAAATGAAACCGACTATTTCTACCAAACGGACGGGAGACCAAAAGACTCTTTTATGAAAACCTAGTTTTTTATGCACAATTGTTGACCCAACCGCTGCAGCGTGGCAACAAATTATCGGATACAAAATAATATATAATGATTTTTGCACCACGAAATTTTTAAATGCCACTACGCCCTATTTTGCAAGTTTGTGTTTGTGTGCTGGGGTGGGGGTATTTGCATATCCAAAACAAGTTCTTTGTCCACTACACCATATTTTACAAGTTTGTGTGGTATTTACACATCCATGACAAGTTCTTGGTGCCCAAAATCCAAACAATATCGGAGCGAGTGAGCATCTTCTGTTGAACTATCATTTCTCCTTCGTTTACCTACGCGCACTCGCCACAAGTGTCAACCTCATCGACGCGGAGTTTACCAACAAATCAAATCGCCGCAAGCAAGAAGATGTTCATTCGTTCAATGGACGGAATCATGGGTTTATTTTTCAACTTAGCAAACGGAGCCCCATGGGGTGCCCGGCTCTTCCCCTGGAAGAAGAGCTCCGTCGCCACGGGCCCCGGTGCCACACAGTTCACCGTCACGCGCGCGGTCCCGAGCTCCTTTGTCGACGTGACCCGCAACATCGCCTCCACGGCCGCCTTGGACGCCGCGTACGCCGCGTAGCCGGGCAGGAGCGTCACCGCCAGCAAGGAAGACGTCGGCCTTGTCGGAGACGTCGGCCCTGACCGCCACGGCGCGCGGAAGCTCGGTGGCACATTTGGTCGAACATGTGGTGGGCGGCCGCGGTTGAGGGCGCCACGGCACGCGCCACTGCACGCAGACGGAGGGGGAGCGGTCGGCTGGTGACGACGGCGTGGTTGGAGCAGGGAGGCGGCGTAGGCGGCGGCCGCTGCGGCGGGTGGCGCAGCCGGCCAGAGGAGGGGAGAAGGCCAGGGCAGGGAGAAGAAACCCTAACCTGCAGGTTGCGGCGGAGGAGGGAGCGGCCGGCTGGTGACGACGGCGTGGTCCTCGTGGCGACGGCGAGGGCGTGCAGCGCGTGGCGACGACGGCGGACACGGCGGCGACAGCGTGGTCCTTGGCGACGGCGGCGTCTCGCGCGGTGTCTGTGCGTTAATTTGGTACCGATTTGGGCGTCTTGGCCGCGCGCGCCTAAGGTAAGTGATGGGGAGGACCTTTGGCACCGGTTGGTGGCACCAACCGGTACCAACCGGTGCCAAAGGTTTTTTTTTTGTTTTTCTTTTTTGTTTTTTTGTTTTCTTTTCTTTTGCTGTTTCTTTTTCTTTTCTTTTTCTTTTCTGTTTATTTTTTCTTCTCTGTTTCTTTTCTTTTCTTTTCTATTTTTATTTTCTTTTCTTTTCTTTTCTTTTCTATTTATATTTTCTATTGCTTTTATTTTTCTTTTCTTTTCTATTTATTATTTTCTTTTCTTTTCTTTTCTTTTCTTTTTCTTTTTCTTTTTATTTTTTCTTTTCTTTTTCTTTTCTTTTATTTTCTTTTCTATTTATTTTCTATTTATTATTTTCTTTTCTTTTCTTTTCTATTTATATTTTCTATTGCTTTTATTTTTTCTTTTCTTTTCTATTTATTATTTTCTATTGCTTTTCTTTTCTTTTCTTTTCTATTTATTTTCTTTTCTATTTCTTTTTTATTTATTTTTTCTATTGCTTTTCTATTTATTTTTTCTTTTGCTTTTCTTTTTCATTTCTATTTATTTTCTATTTATTTTTTCTATTGCTTTTCTTTTTCTTTTCTTTTTCTTTTCTTTTCTTTTCCCGTTTCCTTTTCTTTTATTTTCTATTTATTTTTTCCTTTTCTTTTCGTTTCTTTTCTTTTTCTTTACTCCCGCCACGACGCCGTCCGCGGGAAAGTTTCCCGCCCCGGTCGCGCGGGAAACTTGCCCGTCACGATGCCGCGCGTGGGAGAAAAAGGCGAGAAAGAAAGGGTGGGAATACAATTTTGTTACGATTGAACTCGAATTAAAAGTAGCTCAACTGAAAATTAAGATACATGGCCAGATTTGACTGTTGGAGTCATTCAGTCATACTCGTGCCTAGCCCTATAGTACTCGCCACTGTAGTCGTCGTAGTCGCCGTCATCATCGTCGCCCGGCATCGGGGTCGCGGTAGTCGAACCTCGGCGGAGAGAGGGGTGGGACTGAGGGTAGCGCAGCGGGGGCCACGGTAGGCCATGACTGGAGAGTCCGGCCGCGCCACCACAGCCGACGGCCGGCCTCGTTGAAGTTCGAAGGAGGCGGGCCGCCCTCCTCGTGCCTGGCGCCCTCTCACGCCGATTGATGAAGAAGCTTTCCCAAGTTGGGTTGTAGTCGGGATGCCATGGGGATTCCTCCGCTGCTCTGGCGTGAGCTCGAAGTAGTAGTGGTTCGTGATGGCCATCTCGCGCGCCACACCTAGAGGGACCGGAGGGACCGGTACGCCTCCGACGCTTAGCAACCAGCCGGTCGGGACGCGGTAGCCGGCGGGCAGGGGTAGTTCCAAAGCGCCTCCGCCTCCCGGGGGTTAGATATACGATGGAAGCCATGGGAGAGAATGATGAGGTTTGCAGATATGAGTCTAGATGTGATATGTAAATGGAGGCCAAGCCTACATATATATAGTAAAAATGGCGGGATGACGGAGGCGGGAACCGGTGAAAAAATAGGGGAAACCTTTAGTACCTGGTGGGTGCAACCGGTACTAAAGGTGGTTTTCTGTCATGTAACAAAGCTGTCGGTGGGATAAGGACGTGGGTAACCTTTAGTACCGGCTGGTGGGTGCAACCGGTACTAAAGGTGGTTTTCTGTCATGTAACAAAGTCGTCGGTGGGATAAGGACGCGTGGGTAACCTTTAGTACCGGTGGTGGGTGCAACCGGTACTAAAGGTGGTTTTCTGTCATGTAACAAAGCTGTCGGTGGGATAAGGACGCGTGGGTAACCTTTAGTACCGGCCGGTGGGTGCAACCGGTACTAAAGCTGTCGGCATGATAAGGACGCCCTGCTCGATGAGATAAAGCATGTAGCGCACGACACCCTGTCGAAGGAAGAAGACAAAGTAGAAGCGGCGCCGTGCCTATAAAAGGAGCATCGCCATGGCAAGCAGCTCAACAAGCCAACATGGATGGAGAGTTTCATCCCCATGGATGGAGGAAAGGGTTGGGAAATCTCCGTGGCGGAACTTCTCGAAGATGCCCTTGGTGCACACGACCTATGGCATCTTCGGAAGTTCCTCCGGAAAAATTTCCCTGGAAGCCCGTGAAAGACTCCATCTCCTCTAACAATGTTGTGGAAGGATAGGGAAATCTCCCGTGGCGGAACTTCTCGAATATGCCCTTGGTGCACATGCCCTATATATGGCATATTCGGAAGTTCCGCCTTGGAAAAATTTCCATGCAAGCCCGTGAAAGCTCCATTGTTAACATCATTACACAAAAGTGATTTCCATATTGAGATACACAAGTTATGATCCCTATCTAGCTAGTTTTCCGAGTTTTCTTCGTCTGTTTCCCTTTCTTCTGACTGCGACACAACCATGGACAATCTTCATTATTTAAGATGATGCTTGGGTCAGTTTTCACCTTGAAGGGTGGAATATCATCAAACTTATTTAAGAGTACCCCGTCTTTCAGGTTGAACCATTTGCACCGGAACAAAGGGACCTTGAAATTAGGTCCATATTCAAGTTCCCATATCTCCTCTATGTACCCATAATATGTGACCTTCTTCCCATTGTCATCTGCTGCATCAAAGCGGACACCACTGTTTTGGTTGGTGCTCTTTTTATCTTGGGCGAACGTGTAAAATGTGTTCCCATTAATCTCGTACCCTTGAAAAGTCGATATAGTCGAAGATGGTTGCTTGGCCAACAAGTATAGCTGCTCGTCATTAGTGGCATTCATGAGACGTGTTTGCAACCAACCGCCGAAAGTCTTCATGTGTTCTCCATCAATCCAATCTTCACGTTCCTCCGGGTATTTAGAGCGTAAGATATCCTTGTGTTCCTCTTTGTACGGAGCCACCAAGATGGAATTATGTAGAACTGTGTAGTGTGCTTGAGTGAAAGAATGTCCGTCCATACACGTTATTGCTTTCTTTCCTAGCGTGCCTTTTCCACGCAGTCTCCCCTCATAGCGTGATTCAGGAACACCGATCGGCTTAAGGTCGGGAATAAAGTCAACACAAAACTCAATGACCTCCTCTGTTCCATAGCCCTTGGAGATGCTTCCTTCTGGCCTAGCACGGTTATGAACATACTTCTTTAAGACTCCCATGAATCTCTCAAAGGGGAACATGTTGTGTAGAAATACAGGACCGAGAACGCCAATCTCTTCGACCAGGTGAACTAGGAGATGTGTCATAATATTGAAGAAGGATGGTGGGAACACCAACTCAAAGCTGACTAGACATTGGACCACATCCTTCTGTAAATTTTGTAGAGTAAGTGGATTGATCACCTTCTGAGAAATTGCATTGAGGAAAGCACATAGCTTCACAATGGGTACTCGAACATTTTCCGGCAGAAGCCCCCTCAATGCAACCGAAAGTAATTGTGTCATAATCACGTGGCAGTCATGAGACTTTAGGTTTTGAAACTTTTTCTCGGACATGTTTATTATTCCCTTTATATTCGACGAGAAGCCAGACGGGACCTTGATGCTACTCAGGACTTCAAAAAAGATCTCCTTCTCTTCTTTGGTAAGAGCGTAGCGGGCAGACCTGATACTGGATTCAGGTTGCTTCCTTCGTGGATACTTTGCTGGTCCCCGTGCATCCGGTGTATCTTTTGTCTTCCCATCCACACCCAAGAAGTTTAGCAGGTTCACGCAAAGATTTTTCCCACGTGCATCACGTCGATTGCAGAGTGAACCTCTAAGAATTTCCAGTAGGGTAGCTCCCAAAATATCGACTTCTTCTTCCACATGGGTACATGTCCGTCAACATTCGGAACAGATTGTCCGCCGGGACCCTTTTCAAAGATCACTTTTAAATCCTTGACCATATCATATATAACTTCCCCAGTAGGGCGGGTAGGCTTCGTTCGGTTATCTGCCTCACCTCCGAAATGCTTTCCTCTCTTTCTTACGTGATGTTGTTTTGGAAGAAATCGACGATGCCCTAGGTACACATTCTTGTTTCCTAAATATATAGTGTCGGTCTCACCTAAACAGTGTGTGCATGCGTTGTATCCCTTGTTTGACTGCCCTGAAATGTTACTAAGAGCAGGCCAATCATTGATGGTTACAAACAACAACGCCCGTAGGTTAAATTCCTTTTGTTCGTGCTCATCCCACACAGGTACACCTTCGTCACGCCACAACTGTAAAAGTTCTTCAACCAACGGCCTCAGGTACACATCAATGTCGTTGCCGGGTTGCCTCGGGCCCTGGATGAGCACTGGCATCATAATGAACTTCCGCTTCATGCACAACCAAGGAGGAAGGTTGTAGATACATAGAGTCACCGGCCAGGTGCTATCTGCTCACCGAAAGGATTAAAGCCATCGGTACTTAGACCAAATCTTAAGTTCCTTGCGTCATCTGAAAATGACTTGAACTCTCTGTCGATTTTTCTCCACTGCGACCCATCAGCGGGGTGTCTCAGCATCAAATATTTCTTACGGTCCTCTTTGTGCCATCGCAACAACTTGGCATGCTCTTTGTTTTGGAACAAACGTTTCAACCGTGGTATTATAGGAGCATACCACATCACCTTCGCAGGAACCCTCTTCCTGGGGTGGACTCGCCCTCAACATCGCCAGGGTCATCTCGCCTGATCTTATACCTCAATGCACTACATACCGGGCATGCATTCAAATTCTCGTACTCCCGCGGTAGAGGATGCAGTCATTGATGCATGCATGTATCTTCGCACCTCTAATCCTAGAGGCGCACAACCTTCTTGCTTCGTACGTACTAGAGGGCAATACGTTCTCCCCTGGAAGCATCTTCTTTATTATTTTCAGCAACTTTTCAAATCCCTTGTCAGAAGTACCATTCTCTGCCTTCCATTCCATGGTACCCACTTCGGCCATCTTCGCAATTTGGGTACAACAGTGTCTTGTGATCCTCTAACATTTTCTCCAACTTCAACCTCTCCTTTTCACTTCCGCAGCTTATCTTCGCATCAAGAATGGCCCGACCCAAATCGTCATCGGGGTCATCAAAAATGGGCTCATCAAAAATGGGCTCTTCTTCAGCTTCGTCTTTCCCCATTCTACTATCACCGTCTTCAGTGAACATAGGATAGTTGTCACTATCCTCTTCTTCTTCGTTGTCTTCCAATATAACCCCTCTTTCTCCATGCTTGGTCCAACAATTATAGCTGGGCATGAAACCGTTCTGCAGCAGGTGGACGTGAATGGTCTTTGAGGTAGAGTAATCCGTCATATTCTTACAGGAACTACATGGACAATAGATGAAACCATTCGACTGCCTGTTTGCCTCAGCCACGTTGAGAAAATAATGCATGCCATTAATGAAGTCGGGATGGCACCGGTCACCGTACATCCATTGTCGATTCATCTGCATTTTATATGTATATCAAATATCATTAATTACACAACATCGTGGATATATGAGTGACAAACTAAATTAATATTCAAGTTCATCAGATAAAACTAAGTTTTTTTATAAAAAGAAGAGGCTCACCGAGGTTGTACGGTGCCGGCTAGGGGACGACGCTGGCGATCGACGGCGGTAAGACGGGGATGATACTAATTAAAACCTACAAAATATACCATAATTTCAGCTCAAATTGATTATAAAAGTAAAATCCCTAACTTAGGAATTTCATCGAACACCTTGCTAGCACTAGAAAAATAGTACGAGTTAAAACTACCAAAGAGATGTGCTAAATTAGGAACGCCGGAAGAAAGGATGATATTGCTAACCGTTGGATAGATGAATGCCCTTATTCTTGTTAAAATGGTGGAGAAAAATTAGAGATTTGTTGGAGTGTGAGAGGTGCAAAAATTTTGTGTGTGAGAGGAAGAACAGAAAAATGAGCCGGCCAGGGGACGGGCTCGATGATGATATAGGGGGCACCCTTTGGTACCGGTTCGTGTTAAAAACCGGTACCAAAGGTCCTGCCCGGGCCCCACCAAGCGTCTGACAAATGGCCGAAGACATTTCGTACCGGTTCCTAACACGAACCGGTACGAAAGCCCCTCACGAACCGGTGCCAATGCTCCTCGCACGCCTGAGCCCGCGAACCGGTGCAGATTGCCCCATTGGCACCGGTTCGTAAGGGAACCGGTACCAATGGCTTAGATGGATGCCCCATTTTCCACTAGTGAATGTGCTAATATGTATTACTATCTAATTTAGTACTCGGTAATTGAGAAAGTACCCCACGCGAGTTGCTACGGAAATTCTTTGTGACATGGTGTTACATAAATATTTATTATTATAGTATTTATTCGAATAGTAGATACAACCTTAAAATAAGAAAATAGCAGTACACTCAAGTAATATAGTTATAACCATAGCTGAGTGTGAACGGATTCCTGAAAAAGATTGATAGGAGAGCGTGAATGCTTCTAAAACAAATATGTATCGGAGTGTGAATTTTGTGGTTTTTTTTTGGGTTAATATAGTGACATGTAATATGACATGATATATAAAAAATAACACTTGCACTAACACACTAAGATAAGAAATTTGAAACCGAGAGGGTACTTTAAGTTCTGCACAAACTGTCATTTTGGGACATATGGTGACTTGGTTTATTACTGCAGAATCGTTTGTTGCAAAATCAATTTTCATATCTAAGTAGTTTGAGATCTGAAAAAAGAAGATGTAACTCTTGTTGTAAACTGAATACCACTATATGGCAATTGCAGCATCTATACATGATATTTAGTGACGAAACTCCCCAATGAATTAATTTCTATATTACACTATTTTCATCATAAGTAATGAGAACAAAAATAATCCAAGTGATTCATTTGTCTCAAAGAGATAGGCTGAAAAGCAAATTAGCATAAATAAGCACCGAGAACTGAACTAAGTAAGGAAAACATCGAATCTAGAGAAACAACTAATCAACGAACATGGTATTTTCTTGACTTACTTATCTGTCCATTAAGTTTAGGACTTTCTGTCTGAACCCACTTGGCAAAGAAAATGTAGAATATTTGTTAAAAGAACACATTAGGTTATACATCCGATAAAAATAAGATATAGTATCGGACCACAATATAATATAACTATCTATTACACTTAGCAAAATTAACCAAACAATAGTGATGCTAATCTTAGCTTACATATTTTTTGTTGTATAAATTTTTAACTCATTTGATTGCAAATACATTGGCGTAAATTTAAATCGCATTTTGCAAGAAAATTACATTAGTTGTTTATTTCCAAATAATACCGGCTAAGAAACCTTCGTTAAAAAGTGACCAGAGGTGAAGAGCCCTCTCTACATTTTATTATAGGATATATGAGAAAGTGGGTTGAAAATGCATGACCATTTAACTTTTGTCGTAAATGCATGTATGTAGATGTGCTCTAATGTGTATGTTCAGTCATTTTGCTATGTATCTAGTCTAGTTTAAATATTTAAATAGTCTTACATTAGTGTACATAAACAACTATTATGATTAAAGTTCCTGGAGTAAAACCATGTCTCTGCCAATGGCAATTTCTAGATTTAGTGACATGTTTACAATGGATTGGCCTCGATTCAATAGCCTTCATTTTTGTTGGCAATTTCTAGATTTCGTGACATGCTGATAGGTGGGCTCCACGTCCAGCACATCTTCTTCTCCTCGTGTATCGCCAACTCAGCACATGGGGCGCACCGGTCAGAATTACTGTTAAAATGTGGTTAGATGACTATTTGCTCGATTGGAAACACTATGTCACAAAAGTTGTAGTTTTTAGCAAAAAATTCCAGGACTGGTACTGACCCGTAACCACTGCTTCAATTGTGGTAGATTTGTGTAATTTACTCAAATAATCCCGGTTTCTAGCTATAGATACATTAATAGAGGATGCAGCCATGCACCCACGCGCGTATGTCTCGTGTAGGCTTGTGTGGTACGTTCCAGCATTGGGGCAAGGCATAGCTAGACGACTACGGATTTACTTTATTCTCACCTAGCTCATTAGCTGAGAACTAACAAAAACAGTAGCTGTGTTATGATTGAAGGGGGTTTGGCTCGTAACTAGGTAATAATCAAGGCGGCTGGGTTTGCTGAATCTAGCATGCATAATCATGCATGTTTCATGCGATTTTTTAAGAGTAAGTTTAATAGTAGAGCCAACTGTTGGCTATAACACAAGTGCCATGTCATCTATAGTCATTGTAGAGCCAACATGTATAATAGTAAGGTATAAAATTGTACTATTTTATCTATATATGGCCCACCATTCACTCTCACATAGTGCCTAGGAGCACGTGCTAGAGCTGGCTCTTGCATAAGGCTAGCCATAGTGCTAGTATCTTAGCTAGTATCATGCATCCTAGCCCCACCAAAAATGCTGATGTAGCAGGTAATTATGGATGAGAGAGAAGATTAAAGTATCATAGGTAGATACTGTATCATAGCGCACATCACGAGAAAAGTTAGTATCAAATAAATCTTGTACACAAATTTGTATTGAGATTCTACAAATCAATTAATATAGCAAAACTATGATACTAGTCTATGATACTATGCATTGTGGATCTAGTATCATACAAAAGTATCACATACATGATACTACTATATGATACTACCCACTATGGCCAGCCTAAGAGCTCACTCCTCTTCTCTCTCCTCCTCTCTCTCTTCCAACTAAGCAACAATATATTATTTTAATCCTTATAGCCAGCTGACTAGAACTTATTATACTTGCTCTAACGAACTATTGTCCACATAGCACATGCATGCCTCAGGCACCTACATAAAAGTAGGTCGCTAATTCTTAGACGGAAGAAGTACTTCGTCTGTTCACCCGTTCAATTACTTACTTTTTGAAATTTTAAAGTAGACCCGATACAAATTAAGATGGATAAATCTACATAGTGTTACTTGTCTAGACACATGCAGTTACGAAAAAAAGCAGAAACTCAATTCGGCTCCCGGGTGCGTATGATCCCTCTACCATAAAAACATATTTCCAAGTGTTAAAAAATTTTGACAAAAAAATTTACATGTACATCTCCATAACATATGTGTATTCGTCAAGTTTCACGGAAAAATGATATTTTTTGTAGTCTAAGCGAAAAAGAGAAAATTTATCTTGTGACAAGTCTTTGTTTCAGCACCGAATTTTGTCTTTTTTACACACGTCATATGACATGTCGATTTTTCATGAAACGACTTTGTGAGCGCGTAGCACATGAAGATGTACGTGCGAAATTTTTGTTTCAATTTTTTTAACATTTTAAAATATGTCTAACATATATTTCAAAATAAAGGGAGCATACGCTCCCATGTGCCAAAACATCACTCCCGAAAAAAAGCTACAAATAGCGAACACATAATTTGCATTCAGGTGCCACCTTGGTTCGTTGCATGGTTTAGAGTTTACCACCACGGTTCACTCACGGTGTAGCCGGCCATGAAGACGGAACTACCCCTGCGTATGCTCCGGGCTGATCTGGTCTGGCAAACGAGTCCCGTCGGACTGCCATTGATGGGCGGAAGCCGACAAGGCAGCGGTCCACCCATCTCCCGTCCACGCGACGCCGTACCCGGTAGTGGTGTACCCGTAGGATCTCGCCAGCACCATCACCACGGACCACCGGCCGCTGCGCGTGGCACTCCCCTGCGATTCCGCCTGTTCGGCGAGGGCACTCCCGTCACATCGCCCGTACGCGTACGTGTATATGCATGCCAGCGTCCTGTACTGGCTCACTTGCACGTACAACGTGGACGTCGTCGATCGCCTTTTCGCTGCGGGCGCGGGGATCAACTTCAACTACGCGCGAGCGGAGAAATGAAAGATACTGACCTAAAGCTTGTACGTCGGCGAGAATAATATATCGAAATTGGTAGGAAGCATCGGTCGAGTCGATCAGTTTTTGCGCCTCTTGGTCTGCAGACATTATGCATGCATGCATGTTAGCCAATGTCCTGCCGCTATGTTCGGCTGACCGAATCACTACTAGTTATTTGCAATAGTAACTATGGATCTCAGAAATTATATTCTTCTATGCGATTGATACACCTTTCCATGGTGTATCCTCGAAAAAAAATATAACATATAATTTCCAACTATATAAATTTATACATTCTTCACACAAACAAATAGGTTGACAAGAAAAAGGAGACGGGAGAACTGCTGGTTTTCTACATGAGTCCAAATATGCTCAACCAAATTAGTTTTTAAAGTTTAACCTGAGTCGCCGGACCACGGATTTCATGATGCACATGTAGAATCTCTTTAAATGTTGCCGGTCCACCTTTGGGCTCATCAACTCGCCCTAGAACTCACACCCTTAATTACTCAGAGAGATTGTCATCAGCTTATCCTCTACAATCATGTTGTGGACGAGAACAGTCGCCATTTTCCACATTATCTCAAAGCTCCATGTTCTAACAAGTTGCCAAACAATAGCCAACCGAGTTAGGAGCACACCAAATGTCTTCTCTACAAAATTTGTAACACCCTTGTATTTTTTTTTAAAAAATCTACGGTTTTTCTTCATCTTGGGAAATGGGAATTGTCTTAACATATATAGACGAGAGTGGATAGATACAATCAATAAAATAGTACCCCTTGTTATAACGGTGGCCATTTATATGATAGTTGACCTATGGAAAATTGCCTTCCACAAGTCTAGAGAACACCAGAGATCGTTCAAGCATGTTAATGTCACTGTGTGAACCTTCCATACAAAAGAAAGAGCACTAAATCTAAAGATCTTGTGATGCCCCAGGTCCAAGTATGATTGCGCACTCTCGGGCATGTCCTCTATATTTCCCCTGCTTAGCAAATGAACACAACTTTCACTCCAAATGCATAAAATATATGTTTCCAAACATCCCAACAAACCCCCCACAAAGCATTGATCGATAACAACCGGGATGTATACAACGACATTTGATTCTCTCAAGTATTATTTGTCAAACACATCAAACCACAACTTTGCATAATTTATACATTTTTTTTACTTCTTTATAACTCATCATGTTGTAGCTAGCAAATCTTCGATTGCAGTTGGGAAGTTTAACTATTTTCTTTCTTTAGAAAACCATAATTTCAAAGAAAAACTATTACATATGTACTTATCTTGTACTCCCTCCGACACAGGGCTTAGGGCATATAAAAAATTCCGATTTATCCCGAGGCTTAAGGCGTGGGTCGTGGTCTGGCGATTTTCTCCTGTTTCTACCTCCGCTTCTCGCTCGCCCTCCGCCTCGAAACAGTCCCGTCGTTCTCAAAACACGGACACTTTATTTCCATCGCCCGCACGCCCCTCTCTTCTCCGTCTTCTGCATGAGAAACGAGGAGTCCCGAGATCCCGCGGGATATTCCACCGCGTGCATGCAGGGGCAAATTTGGGAACCGTCCGCATTTTACTCTCAACAGACCGCTTCCTTGATAATTGGGCTGATTTTTTTACGCCCTAAGCCCTAGGTCGGAGGGAGTAATTGTTCTTTACCTCAATATACATTTTTCATACTCTTGGACAAAAAAAATTAATATCTATCTATTACACTTAGCAATATTAACCAAACAATAGTGATGCTAAATATTAAGGTTACATATTTTTTGTTGTCCAAATTTTAGCACCTTTGATTGCAACTATATTTGCATTAATATAATTCACATCTTGCAAGAAAATTAGGTTATTTGTTTATTTTCGAATAATACCAATTAAGATTCCTCCTTTAGACATCTCCGCATTTGATTATACAAGATATAAGAAAGTGGGTTGAAATGTTGGCTTCCATGAATTTGAGCACCAAACAAAAATGCTCCTAAAAGATTAGCACTAATTTAGCTCTTGATGTGAGAAAAAATATGATAGGACGACAAAATTACATGAGTGCACATATTTGCTGCATACACGAAGTATATTGTACTATATATGTTTGCGTGTGTCTTTTTATTTGAAATAACCAGCTTGCTGGCTTTCACTGATTAGTAGAGGGAAAAACTTGACAGATGTCCAACCGATGTGCAACTACACATCTTTCATGCATGTTTGTGTGTGTCTAGGTATTTCTTTATAGTATTAATTAAATATCTTGGCAAAGATTCATAAAGCGAATGATCTACTAGATCCGTTTCAAAATTAAGTGTCACAACTTTGTCTAAAGAAAGATGCATCTAGACGCGTTTCAGCGTGTAGATACAGATATCCTGATTTATGATTCTGGCGTAAAAAAAAAGTCTACCATGGATGCCACAAAATGGAAATTCTAGACATGTTTACAGTGGACTGTCCTCGAATCAATAGCCATTTTTTTTTGGTAATAACCCCGGGGTAAACATGCATGAAAGATGCAGCCAAGCACGCACGGGCGTATGTCTCGTCTAGGACCGGGAAAGGCATAACTAGACGACTACGGGTCTACTACGGCTAGCGCTCGCGTTTTATTGGATCGTCCACGCGCCATTGCGTGCATGCATCGAGCTGTGCCTGTGCGTTGACTGACTGCTACAATTTCCGGCACATCCCATGCATGGGACGTGGATGGCGGCGATGGACGCCGAGCGAAACATATGCAGACCCACTGGCCGCATGCCTGCATGCGTAGTAGGAGCTTTGCGTGCTAAATCGCGTGGCACTAATGAGCTAGGCCCCCGTCGAAGCTAAGAGCGATCGATCGACAGCTATACCGACACGATCGACAAGCTTTGCTGCAACATTTTGAGCCGTATCTCCTCTTCCTCAAGTTTGTCCCACGCCCCCTGGCATCTATTTTCACTAAGAAGAAAAATTGGAAGCAACATTTAAGGTGAAAGCCTTAGAAAAATCTAATATATTAAATTTTTAACCTCCATTTTTATGTCTGGCATGTCTTTGCAAAGTTTCATGTGTAGAAGGAATATGTAAATATGTTGTGGACGAAGCATAAAAGCTATAACTCGATGATATACAAAAAAAAACATTTTTTTGAAGCACCAAATTTGTTGGTTTTTCTTCATAAAAGTCGCAAAACATGTCCTCTCTCCATAAAATCTTACAAGTACATATTGATGACAGATATTTACATGTCTATTTTTTCATTAAAAAAATACAACAAAAATGTCATATGTTTGAACCAGGCCCATATGCTCTCAAGTCTTTTTAAATATCTTTTATTCTATTGTCTTCCTTCTCAATCCTTCCTCAATCGTTCTCTTTCGACAATATCCACCTATTATTTTCCATGTCGCCTCCTTCGTCAGATAGCTCCATCCTACCGCTTTCTTTCTCATTATGTCGTCATGAGAGCCATGCCATGGCATCACAGCTCCCAAAGCGTCTTACAATAAGCCCAACGTGGTGTTTATTACTGATGCGGCATGGTCATCGACATTGACCTATGTAGTCGCCATCGGCTCACCCAACCGGTGTCGAGGAGTCGAGGTCACACCCTCTTTCCTTCCCAGCCCTCTCCGGTTTCTCTGACTCCTTCCCTTCAACAACCTCTTACTCCTCCGGAGATGCACTATTGTTCTAGGGTGTGAATATATATGCTCCATTTTTTATCCAATTTTTTTTCAAAATGTTAAAAAATTCTAGATATTTTCGCATGTATATCTCAATGTTGTATGTTCGCCCAAGTAATGTTCTGCTGAAAACCGACCTTTTTGTGCCACGTGTAAAAAACACAAAATGTCTCAGGGGATGTCTTAGTGTAGCACAAGTTTTTGTCTCTTATATAGGCTGCTAAAAAGTCTATTTTTTTGAAACAACTTTGTCAGCAAGTAGGATGTGGAGATATAAACGAGACACTTTGTTTAAAATGCATCTCAAATAAATTGAGCATATCCACATCGGAGCCAAAATGATGTGTCCCTTAGTCCTCTTTGTTTCTTCCCTCCTTCCTCTAGTCCCACTCATCTCATGTGAAGGCAATCAACTGGTTGATCCATATATTTTCTTTCAAGGTCTTCCAATTATATCCTATATAAGGGTCTGACGTGGGTGTTGTTTGTTAGATATTAAACCCTTGAAATATTCCCTCCAAAACACAATAGTAATCGCACGACATGCTCGTGGGTCGAGACGTGGAGCAGTAAGGGCATGTCAAATGGGTGACATCAATCTTCTCTTAGGGTTGGCACGTGAAATTTAATTTTCATTGAGTTGGAGGAGAGAAAGACGAATAAAGAGAAGCCTGCCTTCTCTTACCTAAGAGATAATTTTTGGAAAATAAAGAAAGGATATTTTCTCTATTGTTTACAACAAAGGGGCGGCGTACTCAAGGAAGACAATGGAGCGTGGCCATAAGATACGTACGTAGGGTACGATAGATATACGGGTCAAGTCGAGATGTAGGTAGCCAGTACAACCTATCTACTGAGCACGGCAGGTGATTGCATTGAGTAGACTCGTTGAACAATCATACTAATACATACATGTTGAGATCCAATCCAATACCAGCACACAGAAGGTACCCATGCATGGTACGATCATGCAGCAGGAAGGGCAAGACCGGCATTCCAAGCAAAAGCTAGCGCACCTCCTAGTTGAGCAGCGAGAGCAGGGCCCCATGGCCGGAGATCACGTGACGGCTAGCTTCCGTGCAGCACGCAGCACTAATCATCACCGTCCACGACAAACCCAGAACCCAAGAAACGCTACAGCACCCACCACCCCAGCTCAGTCGATCATAATGCTACCAACACACCCAGAATAACTTCTGCTAGTCGATCGATCTCCTGCCCAACAATTGCCCTATCTACATCCTGGTCCCTCGAGATCGTCGTTTCCATCGATCGGTTCGGATCCAAATCTTTGCAAAAAGTTCGACATCGTCCACCGTCTTGGATCAATGGACGGATCACGATCGCCTGGAGGAGTCGCCGCTCCGGCCATGGTGGTGGTCGGATGCGACGAGCGCGTGGATGGCGCCGGAGAGGCCGTTGACGGCGGCGACGAGGCCGGCGAAGCCCTGGCGCCGCACCTCGTTGCGCTCCGCCTCGAGCCGCAGCCGCCGCTCCTCCAGCTCCAGCACCTCCCGGTGCCGCCGCTCCCGCTTGTCCTCGCACGCCACCAGCGTGCGCGCCAGCACCGTCGCGCTGCGCACCACGCTCGACCCCAGCCGCTCCACGCGCCGCCGCCGCTTCGCCTCCGGCTCGTCCGCGTCCCCCGACGCGCCGCCGTCCGAGCCGGACTCCGACGAGTCCGACATGTCATCCTCGGCTGCACACACAGATGCACGAAAAGGATCATGATAGCAACAGCTAATTAGCTTCTTGACAGGAATGCATATGCATGATCACTGCATTACAAATGGATTAGAACAAAACACGGTAGCACGGCAAAGCCAAAAACCAAAGTGCACACGATATCACTCCCAGCCAGGCTTTCTCGCATGCTTGCGCCAAGGTTTCAGGCTTTTGCCAAATGGATCCCAGCCAGGCTTTTAAAAATGTGATACTTACAAGGGATTACATTTGCATGCGTTCTTTTGTTTCTTTACAAGATGCATGCAGACTTGCAGAGCAAAGCTGGTACTAGTATCATCAGGCCTAGGTTGTATAGACCACAGAGACACAGAGCAATACAATACTCCTGTACAGCTACGAGTCATATTTTTTGTTTGCGTCTAAAAGCCTGAACTTGAAGATAGTTGGATTCCAGTCCAACTTTGATGCTCATGCATGGACTGCATGCAGCTTTACGACCGGGCATCCACCCAGCATTATTACCGTGCCACAGGGCCGTGAGACTACTCATAGTGGGAGTAAGAGCAATTCCAATAGTATAGTTGCTATATAAGCCAAGTGTGTCATCTATAATAACATCAACATATACATAGTGAGCTATAAAAGTGTAGTACTTTTACAATACATGGCCCACCTTTTAGTCTCACATAGTGCTAGAAGACGCGCTAGAATTGAAGATAATACACTCCTCTTCTCTCCTAATCTCTCTCCTCCAACTAAGCAAACTTATAATATTTTATCTCTTATAGCCAGCTGAGTGTACCTTATTGTACTTGCTCTAACATAGCTAGTAATATCACACACCCCAATGCATTTTGGTGACATGGCATGGTAATAAATGAAAAAAAAAGTGAGGTGGTAACTAGCTATGTTACCATAACATCACACTTATCAAGACAAGATGAGTCTACAAATCTAATAAATATAACATGCATGACACCACATATAATAACTATCCACTATGGAGGTAGTAACATAGAGTAGTAACATGCACCATGTTACTACTCTATGTTACTCCCCACTATGACTAGTCTGAGGGATAAGCCAGCGGTAAAAAGCTTAAAAAGCGAACGCACACCACAAGCGCATGAGGTGAATAATTAAGCCAACTCGACGCGCAAAGTAGAGAGAGTATCCGCCCGCCCAATCATAACGTGCGGGCCCGCGTGTCAGTTGAAGAACATTAGGTTAATGCATGGATAGTTTAGCTAGAGTAAGCGTGATCAGTAACGCATGCAGGGATTAATAAGTTAGGAACGGGCGCGCGGCGCCACGAGCATTACCGGAAACGGACGTCGCTGACGGTAGAGACACCGGCGGTGGAAGCTGCAGCAGCGGCGGGGGATGCGGGTGTGGATGATGCTGCGGGCGGTGCTGCTGCTGCGCGAGGAGAGGCTGGGGCTGAGGCTTCGGGGGCGATGAAGGTGGCGGTGGCGGCGGCGGCGGTGGCGGTGTAGGAAGAGGAGGCGGTGGCAGGGCGAGCATGGGCGGAGTGGTCGCGGTGGGCGCGATCGCGTTGCCGCCGCGTCGCGCGGCGCGGCGGGAGAGGACGTCGACGAGCGCGTCGTAGACCTCGGGGGCGAGGTTGGTGGGGAGGTTGCGCTCCTTGCGGTCGTGGCGCTCCATGGTCCAGTAGGACGGTAGGAGCTGCTGATGCTGCGGCGTTGGCGGCGGAGGTGCGACGCCGGCGCCGGGCGCGTCGGCGGGGAGGGCGGCGGGAAGTGCGGGTGCGGTGGAGGTGGCGCGGCGTGTCTCGTGGTCGCGGACCTTCTTGTAGTCGCGGAGGAGGTTGTCCCACTTGTCGTTGCACTGGTTCTGGCTGCGGAGGCAGCCGTTGATCCAGCAGTAGTTCTCCACCCACTTCCAGCGCTGCTCGGCGGAGCGCGGCGTGAGGGGCGAGGAGGAAGCCGACCCGCCGGACATGGCGCCCCCGGCCCGGCGGTCGTCGTCGAGGCGCTTGGCGGTGATGAGGACGAGCGTCTCGTGGAGCGTCCAGTTGCCCTTGCGGTAGTCCCTAGGAGCGGACGCGGGCGAGGGGGGCGGCGCGGCGGGCGGGTAGGCGTGCGCGAGGGCGACGGGTGGCGGCGGGGTGGAGAGGTGCAGGTGGTGCGGGTGCGGGTGGTGCGCGCGGAGGAGGCCCGCCGAGGAGGACGGCGACGGGTCCGACGACGCCGACATGGCTGGCTGGCTGGGCACAGAGCTAACAGGAGGAGGACCAAGCTAGGCTAAGCCAGGGTGTGAGTGTGGCTGGGTTGGGGCATCGGGACGCGGTGGGTGCGAACTGCGTTGAGTTGCGCCGGTATATACATGGGCACGGCGTTTGGTGCTTGCGGTACGGTACGGGGGTTCTCCTCTCGTCTGGTTTCCCACACACTTGTGCAGCGTTTCTTCCATGGTTTTGGGTGGCGTTAATCGTGGTGGTGGTACCGTACGCACGATAACAGGGGCGTTTCGTGTGGGCGAGCGAGTGAGTACTGGGAGGAGAGTGGCACTGGCAGGGCGTGGCATGTGAGCATCTGAGTGGGGGCTGGCCTGGGCTGGGCGCCGCGCATCGCCTCATCCCTCATGTGGAGAGATCAGTGCCGTGCCAGAGCCGTAGCCAGCCTTGACTCCCGCCATGCTCGCTCCTGGTCTTGACTCGTATCTCCGTTCTTTTTTTGTTGTGGCTCCCATACAGACTGTCATACCACACCATCTAACATCGGCTCCTTCAATATTTAGCGCGGCTCGATTTAGAACAGACACATAATTGGTATTTTGTTAGTTGTTTTCTAGCTGAGAACTAATTTCGTGCTCAGTGAAGTTTTACACCATTTAATTTGCATCGTGATTTGTGCTAGTAATAAGTTGCAACGTGAGTTGCAACAAAAATTTGATAATATCATCCGACTGAAAACGAAGTTACTTCTCAGTTGACTTCTCAGTTGACTGAGAAATAGCCACACCCCGTAAAATATCCATTTAGATTAGGCGCGGATACGAAATCAGCCGGCTGGCTAATCTTGTCTGTTTGGGTTGGAAGAACCCATCGGCGGGCCGACGATGTGTGGCCTGGCTATTTTCTACTTTCCTATGTTTTTCCGCTATTTCATCAGGATATGCCCATATATATATAAGGATTAAAGAAGCCACACACAAGCTGAATATAGTGCTAACAAATTACCCTAGCCTTGGTTCTCTTACTAGGTCCCAATGCCCTCTCCGAGATGAAGCTGCCGCCCTTGTTCATCTCGTGCATGCAGGCATCAGGATCCTCGACATAGTAGACCTACGAATAATTTGAGATCCCAAGCCCAGTCCAACATGCATGCATAGGAGTAAGTGGAGGACCGTGGCCATACTTGGTCACCGATGTCAAGAACCGCATTCCATCGAACAACTTGCGGGGCACAAGCATGTTTTTTTTGTGGAGTCGCCAATAGCCTTTTTCATGTACGCCTGAGCGCATTGACCATGCACTGGTGCATCGTTGAGGTCAAGGATAGGTGGCACGAGGCCACCCTGGAAAAATGGGTCCTCCAACGTTGCCACTCGTGACCCACCGAGCAAGTAGGGTGGCGCATCAACATGCTAGGCTGGGCATCACTTCTCAGGCGGGAAAGTCGGCAGTCGGCATACAAGCGGTAGCCTTGCGACTTGGGAGGTGAACGAGCTTGTGGAAGAAGCATCGGTGGCGGCCTAGACGTTACCGAGCGCATCACCCTTGATCATCATGACGGTTTTGGCGGCGGTCAGTGTGGTGTAGATATGGGCGATGGAGTTGGGTTGAATAACCAAGACTAGCTCGGCATTGGCATTGATCTTGGCATCGGCTTCTGCACGTGACTTCTTTGTTTTCGTGGCGCCATGCTGAGCATCATGCTTCCTGGTCTCGAGCGGCTGCTTCATCGCCGTCATTTTCTTCTTTGGGGCCTTGGTCTTTGTCTTGCGGATGACGGCTAGGGCAATGGTGGAAGGGGTGCTAGGGGTGATGTCCATGGCGGCGACGTCGTCCTCCATCGCATGCTAGGGCTTGGTGTCGGCAGCTGAAATCAAGTGTGGGTGGCGGGAGAGGAAATGTCCTATGTTCCACTAGCGGGCAGGCCCAACGGGTAGGAGAGGGGGACGCACACGGATGCGGTTGTTGTCTGCGGCGATGCATGCCCATCCCCAAAAGTTGGATTCGAATGGGTCGCCTCGGATAGCTCGGTCCATTTATATCAGTCCGTTGGGTAGGGGTTTACTAGCAAGTTTTGTAGACGTTTCCTTTACACCATTTTAGTAGTGCTTTCCAAGGTTCGATTAAACCTAGGTCTACTAGAGAAAAAGCTTATCATACTACAATCCTTAATCCGGTAGCCATGGTGGTGCTAAGGGAGGCGGCAGTAGAGATGCTGCAAGGCTTGGGCGACGGTGCTGCGACAGTAGGTCGATGCCGCGTGGAGCTTCGGTCGTCGGTCGTCGGTGTTGCAAGGGGATGCGTAAACGAGCGGCGAACCGGAAAGCTGCGAGCGGCGGTGGGGAAAGCTGCAAAGGCTGGCCGGAAGAGTTGCAAAGGCCAATCGCGGCTGCTGCTAGCGAGCGACACCGATGCTTCCGATGGAGGCGATGATGATGCCGGCTGGGCGGTGGTGCGGCTAGCCGGGACGCCGGCGCTGCCAGTGGTGCTGCCGTAGGCGGACAAGGGTGCTACCAGCCATTGCCAGCATTGCAGCGAGCGGCGGCAAGGAAAGCTACAAAGGCTACCCGTCGGAGCTGCAAAGGCCGGTAGGCGCTGTTGGAAAGGCTAATCACTCCTGTTGCTAGCGAGCCCAGGCAATGATGCTGCCGACGGGGCGGTGGTGCCGAGGCGGCGGTGCTGCTGGTGGTGCTTCCGTTGGTGGCAGGTAGTGTTGTGATGGTCCGGCGACGATGCTTCCATGGGTGTACGATGCAACGAGCATGCGACGGCTCCGCTGGCCGCATTAGATAGGCTACCGGCAGTGCAGCCGGCGGTGCGGACGGAGGATGTTGTGTGGGTGGAGGCAGAAAGCGGAAAAAAATGGAGAGCGATATGGAGAGCGATCGTGGTTGCTTTGTTAAACAACAGGGACATGTGTTGAGCTCTGCATCCGGAGGTTCGGGGGTTCGCAACCTCCGGAGGATTATCAGCACACCCCCTTATGAAATCTTAGACAAGCATGCCGCTTAAGCAAACGGCGCAAGGATCCTTATGCTTAGTCACGACGAGAGTTAACTTAAGTCGTGTTATCACTCCTAATCACTCTAGGTGTAGATGCTGCGGTACGTACCTGCTGCCTCGTTTCCGGGCACGGGCCAGGGCCATCCCTATTCCACCGAGGCAGTTTGACCGGATTAACGTACGTACGTACACGTCTCGCTAGGACAGGGACCAGCTATATATAGCTGTTGACATGAGTGATTGTGCTTGGCTGTGCAAGCCCGAAGGTACACCAAACAGTACCGAGATCCATCCATCGTCCCACATAAAGTACCAGAGTTAAGTTCAATGCATACATTTTGTGTGTGTTCGTGGAGAAGTTAAAACCAAAGTTACAATATGCAAAAAATAATCCTAAGGTTGCACTAGCTAGTTTCATAATGTATTATTTTCCTCAAAAAAAGTTAGGTAATTTTTAGTTGACTGAGAATTAGCTAAACCTCGGTCAAGTTGCTGGCAGTTGGATTTGTATGTTGAGATAAGTTATGTAGCGTGCATTCCGCTTATAGTCGGCTTTGTCTATGTGGACTGTGTGGCCCATAAGCGCGCATGTAGTTTGTATGGGTTTCTTTCTGTTTTACTAGCTAACCTCGTGTTCCTAACAACAACAAAAAAAGATACAATTGCCAAAGGGCTAGCTAGGATCACCTCTGCCTAATAAGTATGCTGCTCAGATGTGATTTAGTAGGATCCCACGTTGCAACATTAATCCGCTTTACAAGAGCGGTTGACAACGGTCCAATTGTTACAAGGATATGACTAATTTCGATGGAATTTACAGACGAATGAAAATTCTCCGCAGTTTTTTTTTGAAGCGAGGTAAAATGATTTCCCTTTTCATTATTGAATAAGAAAGAGAGTCTTAGATGTTACATGGCCTAGATCCACACAGTGGCGAGGCCAATAGCCAAAGTTCGGGTCAAATGGCTTAGATACCAAGGATTGAAACATAAATACCTATAGACTAAATAGGTTTTCCAAAAAATCTATGGGATCACTTGACCCCACAACTTACATGTAGATACAATGTTGGACCAACACCGTCCAACAACATGGAACATCCGTGCTAAAAGACAATACAAATGAAATAGGGTCAAACGAAAACTCACCCAGAATGGAATTCCTCAAGCAGTTGTCACTACCAACAAACAAGGTTGTAGCCTCCTCTTTGATGTCATCTAAGAATGTACTACGGAGGTTGGAGATGTACTGAAAAATCCTTGAGGTGCGTTTGTTCCAAAATTTCCACACATCAAGAGTGATCATGGAAGCGGTGGCTTTGCGAGGAGTTCCATGAGGTAGAATCAAAGCAGTCCAACACTCCTTGACATTGTGGAGAGCCTCCCATTGATTCGGAAACAAGTGAGGAGTCTCAATCCATCTCGGAACACACCCCAAATATGAATAGAGAAACGGTAATGCAACGTGTGACACTTAGATTCCGGAACGTGCCAACATAGAGGTCATTTCTCTCAATTAGGCCATCCCTGGTGGTTGGCGCTCTAGGAGATCCACCGTTCACGCTCAATTGTGGATGATCAACCAAGGAAAAAATCTTGTACTAGGGGGGGCAAGTCTGTCAACCGAGGGTGCTCATAGATGTTGCCATGGCTCTAAAGAAATCTAAATTGTAAGCCTACGACGAAACATATGATTCTGGTGATGTAGAGTGCCAAGTCATAAAATCTCGAGCATCTGTGTTCAAGTTGATTTCATGAAGCTTGGACCAAAAAATAAAAAGGCGGATATGATCAACCTCAAGTCCAAAGGCAATGTCCATCGGTCTAATTGAATCATCCTCATGTGTAGTGTCTCTAGCACCGCTCTTTCCTCATGCATATCCGAAAAAATTTCGGGAAAATGTCCCTAGGGCGGCAACCTATAGAGCGGGGGAGTGCAAAAAAGTTGGCAACGTTCCCACTTCCAATGGATGAACCAAGAATATATTTATATCAACTTCAGTGCACAGGTCTCCTAACCCCCACATATAGCTTCTCCGATGAGTTCCACTATAGCCATGGCCAAGGCAGCCTCAACACCCCTCGCAAAGGTATCCAAGCATTTGCCCAAGAAATCATTTATTGTGTGCTAGTAGATTCTGACACGTTAGTAAACAATAAACAAATTTCGAAAATGAGGGTTCCTATGAAATTAGAATTTTTATTGGGTACCTTTGTAGAGTTGTGATCTTACTAAGAATAACCTTACAAAACATAGATGCACTAAAAGCACAAAGTGTTTTTTTTTAATCATGGCGAGATAATCAAACATCTTTTTTTCCAATGCAAGCTTGCATGTGCTACATGGGAATTTTCCAAAAAGTTCATAATTTTCATTCGGGTGGAGGGACAACCTTAACCTGTCGCTTTGGTTATTCTAGAATGGATCACTTTGTATGCACTAACCCCATCCATGGTCTACTATTTAGGGGTCGAAAGATTTTATGTTGGAGCAGGTGGATAAACATGTTCTTGCCCTACATGGACGAACGTTGGTGTGTAAATCGGCCTTTCCACTCCAATAGAGACTTGATATTTGTCGTAGGTGACCATGTACTTTGCCTTCGTTCGTGTTGGTATGGACTTGTGGGTGTATTTGATGTGCATCCTTTATCGATTTTTTTTGATGTGCATCCCCTACAGAGGCTAGATATATTTGTGTATATTTCTTTCGCCTTGATGGTACGTTAGAAGTCTGATAGAAGCATGCTTTATCGGAATAAGCTCAAACACTTTACATGTTTGGGTCAACGGATCAGTTTCCATTCACCGGCACTCACTAGTCACTCTGCCCCAGAACACACACACGCTCCAGTGAATCTTACAACAGAAATACTTTACACCATGCAATGCAACCATCCACTTTAGTTCGACAAAGTCCCCACAAGCGGCACACTTTTGTTCAAAAAAAAAGCGCCACACTTCCAACTCGGCCTAAACATATAGACTCAGGCCCCCTTCGCAGGTTCCATTTGTAGATGTGACATTTCCCCTCCTTTTGTAGCATTACGTGCTACTGCTGCATGTCCTCTACTAATTCCATCTTCTCTTTAATCATGGCACAAAACGAGGACGGGATTGAAGGAATGATCAGTTTCTACCTAGCAAAATCGCCGTATGCCAGCAGTAACCCTACCCTTAGCAGCTTAGCTAGTACTAAAGTGATCACTACCAAGAACATTCTTCACAAATTATGGCTTTCGTTCGTAGCGTAGCGTAGGCCATGCACTACTATGTCAGTATGTCGGTGTCCTTGTGCGTGGCCTAAAGTAAGAGCATCTCCAGCAGGCGCTTTAAATTTGGCGCTGTAAAAATCACTTTAGAGCGCGCTGTATCCATGTTTTGTGCGTGAGAGCATATTCACCTCCAACAGAAGCTCTAAACTTTGGAGCTGTAAAAATTCGTACTTGTTTCTGCGCGAGACGGATACAGCGCGCTCTTTCCGGCGCTGTAGATATAGTGCACGATATAGCGCTTTTGCCCCAAGCTGTATTTTACAGCGTGGGATAGAGCACTTGCTGGAGCATAATTTTGCGCCCACGCGCTAAACTAGCCGTTTTTCTGGATACAGCGCGAAAAAGGAGCTGTCTGCGTTTTTTCTAGCTGGAACGCGTCTCCATTTTTTTGAGTCGATCGATTTTTTGTAACGGCCTGGAGGGTTTGGGCTTCTGAGTTACGCCGGTGGCTCGGCCCACTGCTACTCGGCTTTTGCTCTTACGCCTTACGCGTTCGATGTGGGCCTTCGTGTAACAAAGGGATCCGCAGGAACGTCGGCAGTGGAGAATAGAACGAGGGAAAGCCCAAAAAGAAAAGAAACCGTCCATTGCACTGACTGAATTTATTCACGGAAGAAATTTCGGATTTAGAGAGTGAGAGAAAAAAATGGAGGTGCGGGGAATCGAACCCCGTGCCTCTCGCATGCGAAGCGAGCGCTCTACCATATGAGCTACACCCCCGTTGTGATATCAGAGTAAACTTTTCTTTATGTAGCACTTTAGGTGACAATATTTCCATTTGATATCCCATGTTTTGGATCAGCGTGTTTTAACACATGTGGAGTTGACATCTGACCTGTGTTCCTAACATTTCTGTTAACATAGGAAAGACAGTGCAATCATGACGCAAGAGGGAGAATACAAACAGCAACACGAGATTTGGTGTACAGATGATCTCACCTTGCTGGCTTCAGAGTGGAGCAAAACACAAAGTAGCAGAAGACTCAATGAGTGCATAAACATTAGTATCGATCGATCTCAGCCATATACAAAAATCATCTGTTGGTATAGTGATTTCATAAGATTCTGGTAGTTCTATCTGCAGACTTTGAGTCTTCTGCTACTTTAGGGATATATAGGGGTAGATTCATCATGATTTTTCTGGTGCCCTTCTTTCAAGAAGCTCTATCTGCAGACTACAGACAGATGTCGTCTACTCCGTCTCCGGAGTGTCGGTTATTTGTTATCTAATGATCTTCAGACGCAACAGGCTGCACAGCAAAGAATACAACCAGCCCGCCTACGCAGATCAAACTAGTACGATCAAGGATTAAACAATCAACTATACACCAGAGTACAGGATCTAATAATATTTTCTTTTCCAGCAATACCATATCAAATAATCTAGTTCCCAGCCTGACTGGGCTACTTTTTGATGAATGTTTATCAAACAACACTTCTGCAGCGCCAACTGCTCCTTCAACCGGACCTCGCCGTCTGGATGGGCTTCTCTACGACCCTGCCGTGTTGATCGAGGGGCTTGGGTCCTTGTTGTTGCCGCCGATTGCATCGGGTGGCCATGATGAGGTTCCTGCTGAAGATGTGCTGCCGGCCCCGAGCTTGCTTCAGAATTCCTTGGGCTTCGATGAGGATGTCGACCATGAAAAGTTGGCTCCACAGTTGCCGTTGGCCTCCTCCAAAGATGTTGTTTCTGGCTCAGTTCGTGACACCACTGATGTGCGCCATGTGAAGGAGGCGCCTGCGGAGCCCTGTGGCGGCCTCTCTGCTGCTGATGTCGCTCTTGGGGACGAGGAAGGCTGGGTGCAGGTGGGTCGGGGCGGCCGTCCCGTCCGCGAGCCGTCGTCGTTGCTTCAGAAGGATGGCCTCGAACGTAGTCTCGCCTTCAAGCGTTGGGATCGTGGGAGATGCTTCCGGTGCCTCGGGCGTGACCACCACGTCAGCACATGTCGTGAGCCGTTCAGATGCATCCGCTGTCGTCGTCCTGGTCACCGCGAGCGTTTCTGTTGTCCAGCCGCTCGTTCTCGCTCCCCAGACTCTCGTGCTCGTCCTTCGGATGCTTGTTCTCCTTGCCAGCGGAGCCGCTCTTCGTCCGCTCAGCCTCGTCGTCCCTTGATGCCCCGGAGTTGGGCTGAGGTCGTGTGCCGCTCGTCGTCGCCTGTATCATCGCACCCAAGACCCTCTCCTAGGTGATGTGAGGAGTGCAATGTCAACACCAGTTTGGACTCTCGCTTTCAGTGCCAGTTTTCCTTGTTGCGCATGGAGCTCACTCGGTTGGTCGAGGAGGCGTCTCGCCCCCTTCGTGAGGAGGTGGCAAGGCTCAAGCTGTTGTTGGCACATGTTGGTGATTCCTTGGAGCGAACTGAGGCATATTCTTCTAGTGGGAAGGAACTCACCACCGTGCAGGCTTCGCTTCCTCTTGGCTCCGTTGAGCAGATGTCATCTGTGGTTGAGGAGGAGGATATCTACGGTAGTTTCTCTCCTCGTGGCAGTCCCTGCCAGTCGCTGATGCCTGTTGTGTCGGCGGCCTCTGAGAGCGAGGGTATAGACGGGATCTTGGCTCCGATGTTGCAAACCACGCCTGATCTTGGTTTTGAGAAGAGTGATGTTATTGATGTTGCAGTCTCCCTATCGCCTGAGTCCGGCAAGCATGTGGTTCCTAGTGGTGATGTGCCAGGAGCTGTCGTCGCCAGAGAGGTTTGCGATTTTCTCGCCACCTTGGTTGCGGCATACCCTGGATCCGCAGTTGATTGACGGGTGACCCCATTGTCATGGCCTATCTTTGTCGGCGTGGTGTTGGAGTGTCGTGTTTGGAGTGTTCGTTCATGTTGCTTTGTAGTCTCTTGTGTTGGCTAGAGAGGGTGTGGCTCTGTTGTTCGGGTCTCTGTAGATGTGCTGGTTGTGTGGGCTTGACCCTGTTGTTGTAGGTTTTCGCACGGTTTTCTCCTAAAAACTGTGCACTCTCTTCTTAATTAATGAATGAGGCAAAGCTTTTGCCTCCGTTTCAAAAAAAAAAAAAAAACAGCACTTGGTATAGGCTGCAGGCCCCCTCACATATGTACAATTGCCCCGCCAGAACACAACGATAATTAGCTGAGTGTAGACAGTGAAACCTGGATACATTGATAGGACAATGAAATCGATACATAAATATTCAGTTGCCTTACATAGGTTTGCAGTTGGCACAAAAATAGGCGGAGTGCAAACATGTAATGTCAGCGGCCAATAGCCATGGTAAGGAACTACAGGCGTCTACTAGTAATACCAGACAACACAATCAAGGAGATACATGCGGAGAGACTGAACCCAATATCCCGGAGCTCAAGGCTCAAGGACGATGTCAACGGCGCCTTCACTCTGGCCAGCAAGTGGAGTGACAGCATCTCCTCTCTCCCGTGCTGAACCAAACCCTAGAGATTCGTCGTCAAAGGAGTTACATTCCCTCCTCTGAAGCTTTTCTGCAAATGTCTCCATGCCGGTGTATGCCAGTAGAATCCAGACATAGGAGAGGAACTCCACACCAGTTCCAAGAGCCTCCGCGTGCAGGTAACCTCGGCATCGGCTGGCAGAAAAGCAAAGCATTTCCACCCACACGCCTTGGATCAACTCCCATATTTTGGTCTCGTCAACGCTCAACAAGCTCTGAGCAAGCTCCCAGGCGTCGCCAACAAGAGACGCTGTGTCTTGGCTTAAACTTGCTGCTGATTCGCATTTCTCATATACTCTTTCTGTAAGCTCTTTCTCGTCCATAGGTGTCGTCTCGCCCTCGAGTAAGACCTCGATTTCTTCGTAGGCGATCTC
Organism: Lolium multiflorum; assembly: GCA_030979885.1. Lineage (NCBI taxonomy): Eukaryota > Viridiplantae > Streptophyta > Magnoliopsida > Poales > Poaceae > Lolium > Lolium multiflorum. The sequence goes on along the minus strand of CM061748.1, from coordinate 306,522,379 downwards.
CAATAACCTCTTTCTGCTGCCTGGCATGAGCATCTCAGGATTATGAGACAACAGATGCACCATGTAGTTGGACATCACTTTGCACCGACGGGCACTTACATCATCATCCGGAGACGTGCAGGTGTGGTGAACGTATAGATCCGTCGCCAGGTGCCACAGAACAATGCTTTCATCAAATGGCCTATTTAAGCTCCAACCCAGCTGTGGGAGACATCTGTTCCTCGCCAGAGTCCACTCACCCCTGGTATCATTGAACATCCTGTAAGAGTATGCGTCCCTTATGTGCTCCTTCCACCCTGCTTCAATATGCAAACGGACTAATTCTGTCATCTCGTCGCACGAATTGCTAGGCTCCATGTGCCAAAAGTATTCGTCGAACAAGTCCTTGCATTGTAACCATCCCGCGATGCTCCTCAACTTGGAGTGCCTTCTGTTATTGACAAATAATCCAATAAGACAGTGTTGGAGAATTCTGCCAGAGAACTTGCCACGGAATTTCCTTTGTAAGACCGAGTAAATGGTCTCCAGTATCGCAGTGGCAGCCAACACACCCAATGTAAACGCGGAATATTTTTTATTTATATATCCTTCTTTCAGTTCTTCTGTCAGTCCACTATTGGATCCGAAGACCAAGATCGCTGTCGCTAAAATTGCCAGAACTAGCATCTGTGCGCAAATATGGAAGAGGGTGAGGGCTCGTCTATTCTTGAAAGCAAGGTTGATTAATCCACGTCTGTTCTCTTTGGTGTAGAGAAAGCTGGTCATGGAGCATAGCGCACCTTCTACTGCCCGATAAGCTAATTCGGGCTCTAGCGAAATGAATTTTCTTAGAATTGTTAAACGACCAGAACTAGAACATGGAAAGTCCAAAAATAGCTCGCACGGTAGTCTTGGGAAGCGTACCGTTTGCAGCGGTGCACCGGAATCCATGAATTTTTTTGCTTGTTCTATGAAGTGGGAAAGCTGGTTAACCTGTTCATCTTCTCTGATAGCGCTGCCCCGAGCGACGTTAACCTCATATGAGTTGGCTTTTCGCAGGGCATTAAAGCTACTACTTTTAAGAGCCACGGCCTTCTGTAAGCATCTGATTATCATTAGGATGAAAAGCAAAACCGTTGCAGCCAACAACTTTTGGTCCTTTGACGACCATGTCTTGTAAAATACGTAAAGTGTAGCTGCGACCTGACACAGTGTGGAATTCGCCAATTAACACATATTTTAGATAAATGTTAATATATTAATATCAAGTACACATTCACAAAAAAACAAAGTATCACGAGAAATTTGATATATGGAGGACATGCTATTGGGAATTAGCACATTCAAACGTTATTTAAAAACACGCAACGGAATTTTTCGATAAGGAGTATATATTAATATCAAGAAGATACCAATTACATCCAGCCTACGCAATACTCTAATAGCATTACGGATGCACACAACCAAAAAAAGAAAGAAGAATTACATAAAAGAAAAGTCCTGCTACGGTATTTCAGCCCTAGCAACAACGGTACATCCACCACCAAGACAACACCTGAACTCCAGGCTCTCCAAAAGCGACGCCTCCAAGAAGGGAACAGTGCACAAGCGCCGTCGTCGCCCGATCAAAGATCTTAGGTTTTCACCCTGAAGATAGTCCCCGCTCTCAAAACAATGCCTACAACAAGGCAATTGTCAGGCACAACCAATTAATGTCAGACCTTGGATTTTCACCCTGAAAGGTAAAACGCTGAACTTTCCCAGTGTTGTCGCCCCCACTTGCATGCTGTTGTTGCGAAGCCTGGAACACCAAGCCAGCCCCTCAACAGTGCACAAACTAGACCAAAATGTCATCTGGTGGCAACACAGAAAAGAGCTTCGCGCCGCTCCCTCCGGAACCAAACGGTCGGAATAAAAGCATGGGTGCGCACGACCGAATACCTCACATCCAGCAATTCTCTGTTTGATACGGCTCGTACTTTGGTTTGTCAATTTTGTAGAGCATATGAAATTACTGATGTCGCTTCAGCGCAATGGAAGATGTTATTTATTCTGACTCTACTTTGCTTCCTATACATATATTTTACCTACAATGAAGCAAAGGTACTATTTTGTGCTTCATATGTAAATCTTGATCCACTCACTAGAGCAGTTCATATTCCAATTTATGTTGAAGAGGAATACATGAATCTGTCTTATTCAAAGAATGTCAGCAGTGGTTGATGAAAATGTTGTTGATTTAGGCTTGAGGATTTTACAGCCTAAATTACATGATTCGAAAAGTGATATACTAGCTAAATTTTTGTGATTCTCCTCAAGTTCTATTCTTTTCCAGTTAAATATGTTGGAATACTTGGTATGTGCAACAGCTATATGATTCCATTGGGATCTATTCTGAAACCTTTCTCCATTTGGATTTGTGATAACAAGAAGTCTCAGAAATGAAAATTGGGTGTACGTTGTACTGATAACGGCCTAGCTGCTTGTGTTCTAATCAGAGATTATTCTTGCATAGCCGGTTCAGTTAAATATTTCAAGGTTGTGTATGTTCTTCGAACCAATTTCATTTCAATATGAGAAACTTTATTGCAGGTTCTCTTATAATACCTCTCCGGGCATGTTATTGGCAATGTTAAAGATTTGCTTCTATTGTTTCTGAGGCATTACTAGAAGTGGTTCAGAAGTTTACAAGGTTGGAATATGAAGCTATGCTCGAATGCTATTTTTTCGCTGTACGCCTGTACTATACATTATTGTGCTAAGCATGTGTTCATAAGCGTGTGTTCATAAGAATACTTTTATTTTTCGAAATGGGGGAAATATCGCCCCAGCTTCTGCATCCAAAGGATGCACACGGCTTTTTATTAGATTATTCACGATCCTTACAAGAGAAAATACAAAAGATCAAACTCGAAGCAACCTTACTATACCTACAGTGGGATGAAGAGGGTGACAATACACCAACTCACATCATCCAAAACTAAATGCCTTCCCAAACCGCCCAATAGCAGGTGAGAAACACATCCTGTCAAGCAGACTCTCAGCGCACGTCAACACACACGCCACAGGAGTTGCTCCCGACGTCTTCCTCAAGTCCATCTTCAAGAGAGATCATCGCATTAACCTTGCAAGATCTGCCGTCGATGCCACCATGACGCCAGACGGCTCCACCCTCCTGCACGTATACATCATCCCGCATCTGTCGTCAATACCCTGCAGCACCATGCCACTGAGACTCAACGCCAACAAAGTGGTAGATGAACACCACTCCACCAAAATCCGCCAACATTCAGCAGCTGCTCCAAAAACGATGCCCCAAGCGGTAGAACGACGCAGGGCGCGCCGCCATCGTCCGATCCAGGAGACCCGGACCTAGGGTTTTCCCCGGAGCAGCACGAGTGAGAAACCGCATACTACGTCGACGATGCCTTCAAGAAGGTATCGGCGTGACACGTCGCCATCGTCTGCCAACCGAGGTCGGAACACGGTTTTCACCGGCAGCCGCGCATCCCCAACTCGCCGAGTGTAGTGCCAAGACGGGCAAAGATGACGCCTTTGACAAGGTAACGATGTCGACCGACGCCGCCATCATCCGCCAAGACCGAGGTCAAGGCTCTCCACGGCCGCCATGACACTCCGGACTAGATCACCATCGCCGGAGACCTGTGTGAGATCCCATGATCACCCACACAGGACTACCAGCCTGGCCGACCACCTCCGACGAAGAAGGCCGCCTCCACCGTCGAACCCGAGGCTGCTGCCTCGGGCGTCCTCGAACCGCGGGAGAAACCCAAGGTCACTGCCCCGCACCGGCGAGAAGTGGGGGAGATGGCGCAAACCGTCCCACCCAGCCACCACCGGTGTGCCACCGACGTGAGGCAAGGGAGGCTGCAGCACGCCCCGCCCCTCCTACCTCCGACCGCCGCCGCCCCGCCATCACACGGGAGGCAGAAGATCTACCGCCGCCGCCGTCGAGGTGGGCACCCTGCCGCCGTCCCATCCGCGCACGGGGGAAGCCCGCCGCCGCCACGCCCCACGGCCTTTGCCCGGCGGCGCCGCCGGCGACGGCGGCGGGAGGAGCAGTCTAGGGTTACGGGGGGGTTGGGTTACGGGAGTAGCGTACTTGTTTCTCTACCTCACTTGCCTGCTGTTTGGGATCTGAAAAGCAGTATATGCGCTGGTACCTTATCCATAAGAATACTTTATAGTTGGTTAGTATAATATAAAAATGAAGGTGCTTTTGTTTTGCATCGTTGTTTGATTACAAGCATATTGTTGGTTATGGTACCAATTTTATTATTTTCTGTTTTGAGAGATGTTCACGGAATTCTAGAGTACCAATTCTATCATTTTCTTGCATTATTTCAGTCACTGAAAACTGAAATGAAATTGCCCATTTCATACTGCTTATGTTTTTCTCATTAACACTAGTCCTAACTCATGGAATTCTTTCATGTGGTTTTTTCCTTCGGTTGAACTAAACAAATAATAATGATACTTTCATGTGTAGGGAGCTCGGCTTCGGAGTTCGAACACGCAGGAAGAGGAGCTGGCCGGCGGCGATTCAGCGAGTAGGATGGCTGGCTGGCAGCGGAGCAGCGAGATGCCTAGTGGGCAGCTAGCGGGCAGCCAGAAGCTAGCTAGCCGCTGGATGAAGTTTGAACCATATGGTCGATTGATGCATGCATGTTATGAACATTTGGGTACTTTCTATATCTGTTGTGTTCCTGATGTGTATCTTGCTATCATTCTTGTATTTCCCTATATATTCTATGTATATACTGTTTATTCATATACAGTGTAATTCAAGATTTTTTTTGGCTCCTGTTATTATTACCCATGGCTAAATTTTAGTTTTACCCTTGGCGAGAACGTAAGCGCTCGTGATACACACCGTTACCCCCGGCGAATAGGCTAGATGTCGGCGGTAACAAATACTGCTGGCGAATTGGATAAGGCGCCGGCGATAAGTTGGAGTTACCACCGGTGAAATAGAAGGCGCTGGGGATAAGCCCTTACCACCGACGAGCTGATCGCCGACGAATGCTAAGGCGCCGGTGATAGGCTAATTGGTGCGCTGGCACTAAGGTTATTTGCAGTAGTGGCAGCATCGTGTTGTGGGGCGGAGCTTCATCTCGGAGATTATCATGATGTTTTCGGTAGGGTATTGGGTTGCTTCCCTTTGTCTTTTTCCTTGTCAAGGAGATGGGGATGCCGTTTTTTCCACTTACCTGCTTCCCTTCTTCGGCGTTCACTTGAACCCGTACGGGTTTCATTATCTCAGTCTTGAGGGGTAGTGGGTTTTTCCTTTCTGGCGCTGGACTCGCAAGCTTTGGGTCCGGTGGCTAGCTTCTAGAAAGATCTAACGCGGGCCTGGTATGCCATGGCCTTCTCCATGAGGCGCTGAGCTTTGTCAATGCCTTCCGGAGTGCGATTCATTGCAAAGATCCGGGTTGCTACTGCCAAGTTTTCAGAAGGGGTGGCCATGAACCCGTGGCTGGAACTATCAACATACGACCGATTGTGCAGCTGGACTGCGGGGGGGAGCTTTAGTGCGTCGTATTGTAGTCAATATTCCGGGCCAGCTCTTTCCGTTCGTCGGAGATCATCTCCCTGTAATCTGCTTCGAGTTTCTTGATGCTCTTCAGAATAGCTTCAGCGGCATCTCCTTTCCTTATTACACTACGGGAGAATTGCCGTACGCCGCAGGCCAGGCGACGTGCCGACGGCCAAATGTCGGGGCCGTCGGCACAGGAGCTTCCGGAGCGCGGCGACTAAGATGGCCGTCGGCGTTAAATTAGCCGTCGGTACAGGCTGTAGGTGCCACGGCCACCGTTGGCACAGTTCTGACCGTTGGCACATGACCACTGTTGAGATACATATCCTTGTATATCCGGATGTGTATCTTCTGTAGTTATGTATAGCGATATATATCTTTGTATTTATTATTGGGCCCGTCTCCTTCCTTGTATAGTCGAGGACGTGGCCTATATATGTAACGTCATATGCACCCAATCAATACATTGTGAGTTGCATCCCTTTCTACATGGTATCGACACCTACCGTTCCTAACCTAGCCGCCGCGCCCTTCCCGCGCCCCACCCTCCAGCCTCTAGCGCCGCCGCCTGTGCCGCTGCGTGTGCTCCTTCTCACGCCGCCCCGCACTGCCGCCGCCGCACCTCCTCCCCAACCTCTCGCGCCGTCGCCGTCCCCGCGTCGTCGTCGCTGCCGCTCCTTCTCCAACCCCGCTGCGTCGTTCCCCCGCGTGCGCGTCATGTCGTTGGTCTCCAACGCAACTCCTCGCCTACAACCCATGGACGGGGTCACCGCGACACCACCCTACGCCCCGGCCTTCACCGCCACGCCACCGCCCTACGCCCCGGCCTACCACGTCGCGCCACCACCCTACGCGCCGTAGCAGCCCGCATGGGACCCGACGCTCTTCGCGGCACTCCAGCAGGCGCCCGCACCTGGCTCTTACGCCAGTGGCGGCAACTGGTTTATGGACACGGCGCCTCGTCTCACATGGCCGCTCACCCGGGTAACCTTTCCCATTTCTTTCCCACTTCCACCGAGTCTCGCATCATTGTCGGTAACGGTGCCGGTCTTCCTATTTCTCACATTGGTTCTGCTAATTTTCCTTCTACTTCTAAACCACTGTCTCTTAATAATGTCCTTGTGTCTCCCCAGCTTATTTAGAATTTAGTCTCTATTAAAACTCTTTCTCGTGACAACTCTGTGACTGTTGAATTTGACGCTTTTGGTTTTTCTGTTAAGGACGCCCGCACCCGGATGGTCCTCCATCGATGTGAGAGCCCCGGCGATTTGTATCCGGTGATGTCGCCTTCCACCCCCGGCGCCGCACCTCGTGCTCTCTCCGCAGGCGTTGATCTTTGGCATGCTCGTCTTGGACATCCCAGTGCCAACACGCTTCACCAAATAATGAGGGGTTTTTTGTTTTCATCTACTAAATAGTCTTCACATAGTTGCGAAGCGTGTCGTCTTGGTAAACACGTTCGTCTTCCATTTAGTCAGTCTTCCACAATTGCGTCTTTTCCTTTTGAGTTAATTCATAGTGATGTATGGACCTCTCCTATCCCAAGTAATTCTGGTCTTCTTTATTACCTAGTTATTCTTGATGATTTTTCTCACTTTGTGTGGACGTTTCCCCTCCGTAAAAAGTCTGATGTCGCCACCACTCTCACAGCCTTCTACGCCTATGTTTCCACCCAGTTCGGTCGCCCCATCCACGCCCTACAAACTGACAACGGAAAAGAGTTTGACAATGTCGCCGTCCGCACCCTACTCTCCTCTCACGGCACTATTTTCCGTCTAACCTGTCCATACACGTCCCAACAAAACGGTCGCGCCGAGCGTATCCTCCGCACCCTCAACGACTGCATCCGCACACTCCTATTCCACAACCATGTTCCCCCCACCTTTTGGCCTGATGCCTTATCCACCGCCACCCTACTTGTCAACCTTCGTCCGTGTCGTCCCCGATGGAACTATGCACCTCATCACCTCCTTTACGGTTCCCCTCCATCCTACGACGGTCTTCGGATTTTCGCTTGTCGTTGTTATCCTAGTATCGCCGCCACCACTCCTCATAAACTCGCCCCTCGTTCCGTTCCATGTGTTTTCCTTGGTTACCCGGCTAACACCAAAGGCTACCGCTGCTATGATCCGGTTTCTCACCGCGTCTTCACCTCCCGGCACGTGTAGTTTGATGAGCATTGCTTTCCTTTTGCAGAGAGACAGGTGGTCGCCACTCCTCCTTCGCCTACTGATGGTCCCCGGCGTCGACCCCCGCCAGGTCCGCCGGCTACAGTGCCCTCGAGCTCGGACTTGGGCACTGCCTCGTCTCCTCCGCGCTTTGAGCTCTGGCTCGGCGACATAGGCATCCCAAATGGGCTGCCAAAGATAGTACCGGGTTTACTGAAGGCAACTACCCGAAGAATAAGAAGTTTCGGGAGTCCAAGATATACTAAGGAAAGTTGTAATAGGAAGTGTTATTTGTAATCTGGCGGGATGAGTTAGAAACCGTCCGGACTCTGTAACTTACAAAACGAAACCCTCGGCTCCACCTCCTATATAAGGGGGAGTCGAGGGACAAAGAAAGGATGGAATCTACTTCAACATAACCCTAGTTTTCATAATCGTCGAGTACTTTCCGCCTAAACCTTCGAGATCTACTTGCCCTCTACTTCTAGCAAAACCTAGTCTACAATCTGTAGGCATTGACAAGTTAATCCTTTGTCAATTGGCGCCGTCTGTGGGAATTAGAGGTTGCAAGGAGCTGATCTCGATGGCACGTTCAGGATCTTCGACATCGTCACACAGGAAGCAACGCGATGGATCGAGGTAACAAGGGGAAAACTGATCTATTCAATTTTATTCCTCACCCGTCCTCCCGTATGGATGCATGTGCCTATCTGGAGGAGCCCATCATCATGACGTTCGGAGAATTCCGATTTGGCGTCAACAAGGATCCTACCGTCTCAGTTCCGATCTCGTCGGAATTTTCAACGGTCGATTCTAACTTTTCGTCGAGTGACGAGGAGTTTTCGTCGCCATACTTGTCGACAACAAGGCAAGGAAAGCTCGCCAAGATCTTCGCAACACATCCTTCGAGTCGTCTGCGGACTCCTTTATAAGCAGCGACTCCGACAGCGTCGACGGCTTCAACTTCATCGACAAGTCTGCTGCCATTGGAAAGGTCTTCACCACTCTATATGATGGTGTCACCAATCCTGATAAAAATCAATGCGCAAAATATCATCAGATCTATGTGATAGAAGAAACAGGTACATCAGAACCGCAAACATCAGAGGCTTTCGACGATTTGGGAAATCCATACGTCGATCCCGCTGATCTCAGGACAGGTCTAGGCACTAAATATGCCGGATCTTCAACTCGCGCAAAAGTCCAACTCCCGCAAGCTGCGTGGGATAGGGCTGCGAGAGCCATGGATGGATCGAACCAATGAATACTACTGCTGCCGTACAAGAGTTACAGCATATCAATATAGACTTGCTCGGGTGGCAGAGAGTTGGAAACAGACGCATCCCTGAATAGGAGAAAGAAGCAGCCTTCAAGCAGACGCCATGCCGAGTTAAGTCGACTTTCAGGAACCTCGGAGATAGTACAGAGAGGCTCGAAGGAGAGCAAGATCTCGGCGCAAAATATACCCGAAGGAGAAAGGGGGAATCTAATTCAAAATCTCGACATGTCCTTCATGACGATCGATGAAAGGGGAAATATCATCCCAAAAACACCAGAAGCAGGTTACATGGCAACACAAGCTTACATCTTGGCGTCCAGACCACCTCCTGGGGACCCGAGAGAACCATTGTTCAATATGGCGATGGCTGGAGTAGGAGTCATGGGAACAGCGTTTGTAACAACGCCTCCCGAAGAAAATCCCAGGCAAAATAGTCCACGACCCACCGCAGCAGTTCAAAACCCCCCAAGAACAAGTGGAGCAAGAGACACAACGGTCCAAGTAAGGGTAGATAGAGCGCGACAAGAAAGAAGGGAGCGTCAGCACTCAGAGCTTGCCGACGAAGATATGTGTGGGCTCCCGTGCTTTACGAGAAGAGTTCGAAAAACTCGAGTACCAAAGGGTTCAAGTTACCCGAGAATTTCAAGAAGTTCGACGGCTGCAAGATCCCGAGGATTGGCTCGTAGATTATCTCGAGATGGTAAAGCGGTAGGAGGAACCGAGCAACAATATGCAAAGTATCCAAGTTCACCCGAGCGGTCGAGATCTTGGATAAAGAAACTCCCCTAAATTCTATCGACAGACTGGGATAACTTTGAGGACATCTTCGTGAAAACTTCGATCCACCTGCAAGAAACCTGCGTCGTTGGAAGAGCTAAGGGCATGTCGACAAAAACACGACGAGTCGATGAGAAAGTATATACAGCGGTGGAACATCATAAAGAACTCGGGAAGATATATCCGACGAGAGGGCATAGATGCGTAGGGAATTCGCCGAGGCGATTTTGTCGAGGACTTAGGGAGACCTAACCCTAAGACCATATCAGCACTCATGGAGATAGCCAATAAATGGGCGGATGGAGAAGACGCAATATACAACAAGCGACACAGGTCGCCAGAAGAAGATCGTGGTCGAAATTATCAAAATAGAAGGCGATTTTCTCGCCAGTTCTACAACAACGATGCTCCCGGCCATATATCGGCTGGTTTCCGAGGAAATCCTGGAGGAAATAGTCGAGACGATTATCAAAGGAGTAATGAGCAACAAGGCGACAATAGAGGTGATCTACTTGCCCTCTACTTCTAGCAAAACCCTAGTCTACAATCTGTAGGCATTGACAAGTTAATCCTTTGTCAGGCGCTGCCTCGCCACCCTCTGGGTCACCCTCGAGCCATGTCTCGGGTGACCCCACGCCAACACCCGTGCCGACGCCTGATACGTCCAAAACATATCTACTTTCACGAACACTTTTGCTATTGTTTTGCCTCTAATTTGTGTATTTTGGATATAACTAACACGGACTAACGCTGTTTTGCAAATTGCACCGTGTCTTGTTTTGTGCAAACTCAACTTTTACGAAATCCCGGAAATAATCGCAATGGGCCTATTTTCACCGTGAACGATGAAGGGCAAGCAGGGGGGCCACGGCCCCCACACCATAGGCCGGCGCGGCCTGGAGGGGCGCGCCGCCCTATGTGAGGGTGCCTCGGCGGCCCCCCCACGCCTCCTCGGACTACACAACCCTTTCGACCTAAAAACGCTGGGGGTTCGACCATATTTCTAGAAGACGTCCAACTCCGCCGCCATCGCGAAATCGGGACCAGAAACTCCGTTCTGCACTCCGCCGGGACGGGGAATTGAGATCATCGCCGCCATCACCACCAACGCCTATCCATCGACCATCCATGACTCCCCCATCCATGTGTGAGTAATTCCCCGCTGTAGGCTGAAGGGGATGGTAGGGATTGGATGAGATTGATCATGTAATAGTCATAAGATTGTTAGGGCATAGTGCCTAGTATCCGTAGTTGGTACTTTTATGATATTGTTGCAACTTGTATGCTTAATGCTTGTCACTAGGCCCGAGTGCCATGATCTCAGATCTGAACATGTTATTGATTCATGAAGATATTCATTGTTTTATGATCTTACCTGCAAGTTGTATACACATATTGTTGTCCGGAACCCGAGGCCCCAAAGTGACAGAAATTGGGACAACCGGAGGGGAAGGCGGTGATGTGAGGATCACATGTGTTCCCGGAGTGTTAATGCTTTGCTCCGGTACTCTATTAAAAGGGCTGCCACCGGATGGTAGGACAAAAGATGTTGTGCAAGTTTCTCATTGCGAGCACGTACGACTTTATACGGAACACATGCCTATGGATTGTTTAGTACTTGGATACCGTTTTATTATTATTTGTAAATGCCATGTCTTGATTGTTACATGAGCTCTCTCATCCATGCAACGCCCGTTCATCCATCCTGTGCCTACAGTATTTTAATCCTGCTGTTTACTATAATCACTACTGCTGTCTTTGTTACACTTCTGCTGTTATTTCACTACTCGTACGTACTGCTATAAAACTGTTGCTACTGATAACTCTTGCGAGCAAGTTTGTTTCCAGGTGCAGCTGAATTGACAACTCCGCTGTTAAGGCTTACAAATATTTTTTGGCTCCCCTTGTGTCGAATCAATAAATTGGGTTTTACTTCCCTCGAAGACTGTTGTGATCCCCTATACTTGTGGGTCACCAACGCCTGCCTCGACGCCGCCTGCGTCGCCCTCGAGCTCGGGCGCCGTCGCGCCCGGCGACGCGCCGCCCGCCGGGTTCATCCGCTCGACGCGCTTGCGCGCTCGAGCTCAGCTCGGGCGCCGCCGTCTTTGCTGGGCGACGCTCTCGCCCTCCCCCCGCCTGCGCACGGCCACGGGGCCCCTCTCGCGCGGATCGCGCCCGAGCACGCGCCCCTCGGATGAGTCCGTCTGCACCGCGCGCCCGCGCCTTACGCCGCCTTGATCGCCTCCGGCCCGCAGTGCCCCCGCCATGCAGGACGACTCGACGCCTTCGCGGCCGACGCGGACGCTTGTCCCGCCACCCCACGCCAACATCATCACCGGGAAGTGGGTCTTCAAGCACAAGTTCCATCCGGACGGTACTCTCGACACAAGGCGCGGTGGGTGGTTCGTGGCTTTCGCCAGCGTGCCGGTGTCGACTTCACCGACACCTTCGCCCCGGTTGTCAAGCCCGGGACGATCCGCACAGTCCTTCAGCTCGCGGTCCCGTGCGTGGCCCGTGCACCAGATGGACGTCTCCAACGCCTTCCTTCACGGCCATCTCGAGGAGCATGTCTTCTGCCAGCAGCCCACAGCTTCATCGACAGCGCCCACCCCGACATGTGTGCCTGCCTCGCGCCATACCGGCTCAGCAGGCCCCACGCGCCTGGTACCAGCGCATCGCAACGTTTCTTCACCAACTCGGCTTCCGCTCCACCCGCTCTGATGCCTCGCTGTTTGTGTACAACAATGGCGCCACCACCGCGTACCTGCTGCTCTGCGTCGACGACATCATCTTAACGGCCAGCTCCACGGACCTCCTGCGACAGATCACCGAGCGTCTTCGTGCTGAGTTTGCCCTCAAGGACTTGGGGCCCCTGCACTACTTCCTCGGCATCGAGGTCGTACGTCGCACCGATGGCTTCGTCCTTCATCAGCGCAAGTACGCCCACGAGCTCCTGGACCGCGCCGGCATGCTTAATTGCAAACCCGTGGCCACGCCTGTCGACACGAAATCCAAGCTCTCCGCCACGGATGGTTCGTTGGCCACGGACGCGTCATTTTATCGCTCCATCTTCGGTGCCCTGCAGTACCTCACCTTGACCCGCCCCGAGCTACAGTATGTTGTCCAGCAGGTGTGCCTTCACATGCACGCTCCGCGGGATCCTCATTGGGCTGCGGTCAAGCGGATCCTCCGCTACATTCGTGGCACCATGGACTTCGGCCTCTCCCTCCACGCCTCAACCGCCACGGACATCGTCGCCTACTCGGACGCCGATTGGGCAGGCTCCCCCGACACGCGTCGCTCCACGTCTGGCTACTGCGTCTATTTCGGACCTTCGCTCATCTCCTGGTCGTCTAAGCGACAACCCACAGTCTCTCGCTCCAGCGCCGAAGCGGAGTACCGGGCTGTTGCTAACGCGGTTGCCGATGTCTCCTGGCTGCGGCAACTCCTCGTTGAGCTCTCATGTCCTGTTGCCAAAACCACCGTGGTCTATTGCGACAACGTCTCCGCCGTCTACCTCTCCGCCAACCCGATCCACCATCGCCGCACCAAGCATATTGAGCTGGACATCCACTTTGTTCGGGAACAGTGGCCCTTGGACACATTCGAGTACTTCATGTGCCCACCTCCCAACAATTTGCGGATATTATGACCAAGGGTCTCCCTACGGCATCTTTTGAGGAGTTCCGGTCCAGTCTATGCATTCGACCAGGCGACGCTTCGATCGGGGGTGTTGAGATACATATCCTTGTATATCCGGATGTGTATCTTCTGTAGTTATGTATAGCGATACATATCTTTGTATTTATTATTGGACCCGCCTCCTTCCTTGTATAGTCGAGGACGTGGTCTATATATGTAAGGCCATATGCACCCAATCAATACATTGTGAGTTGCATCCCTTTCTACAACCACTCTAGCCATCGGCACAACATTTTTTTTCCTTTTTTTTTTCCACTACCGACCAGAACTATGCTGACGATGCTACGCCGACGATCACCGTCGGCACAGCCTGTGCCGACGGCCTTCTGTGCCGTGCAGACGGCTAGCGGCCGTCGGCAGACTGCAGCTGTCCCGTAGTGTTAGCTCGTTGCTGGCGTCTGCAACGTAGGCTGCTTCCGCCTTGAGGCCTTGCTGGAGTTCATCAAACTTGGTGACTTCCCGTACTCGCTCAAATGTGATGGGAGTTGCGAGGAGTTCATCATATCTCTCTACATCAGGCATGCCATAGGGAAAAGGGTTGATGCATGTTTCGGCCTTTCGGGTCGCGACTCAGCGTATCGCCGCGTGAGCAGGAACGGTGGAACGGGCGTCCTAAAATGCAGATCATCCTGTTCTTATTGATTGTCTAAAGCTGGTTCTGGGTCGCTGTTTTCCGAGCTGCAGTTGCCGGATCCACCGCCGCTGGATCTACTCCTCCCGATGTCAGATCTTCAGAGCTATCTTCCCCCGGTATCACCTCTGATGGTTGTAAAGACCTGCCGGGTGATGGGGTATTGTGACTGCTTTTCCTGTGGTGCTTTACCTTGAAGTTTCTCCACAGCTGTTGTAAAGTCATCGTCGCTCTTTGGACTAATTGTATAAATCTTCTACGACAGATTCGTTCGCTTTTCTGGATCAATCGGAACCAGAATTTAAACTAGAAGTAATTTGACCGACGAAGTGATACCTCCGCGTCTCAAACGGGTGAGTGAACAAGGCGGATCTTCATTGGGCATCCATAATTATCTCCTGCACTAGGGCGGTTTGGGTGGGCGCGCCTGGAATTTCTAGATCTAAGGCGGAGTCCTCCTAAGGAAGCTCCTTCCTAGATCGATCTTCCTCGTACGTATCGAGCTCAAAGGTGGTCCATGCGGGTCTTAGTGTTAGATCGGTTTCATCATCGCCGATGTCGCTGATGAAGATGTGGATGCCGTCGATTGTGACGATCGTGCATCGGGTGGGGCTTCTCCTAGCAGGAACCCAACATTCGTTATTGGGGATGATGGGAATGTTGCCGGTTTAAAAAGAACGCGCCCGATGGGGACGGTGTCGCTGATGCCTAAGAAGGTGGACCCCGCCCGTGTCCAGGCTCCAAGTGCATCTTGCCTCACGGTGGGTGTCAACTGTCGTTGTGTGAATGACGAGCACGCCATGGAGGGTACCTCGCGGCATGTAGAGAGAGAGAGAGAGGTGGCGTAAGGCGGGGATCTTCCCGGGACGGGGAGGCACAAGTTACCCAGCTTTGGATCTCGCAACAGTGACGAAACCCTATGTGCTGCTATAATTTACTATAAGGACACCAAGTGCACGATTACAATGAGAGAATTAATCATTTCGCCTCAAGGGCTCCTAATATCCGGCTTATAAAGTTGCCAAGATCTAGAGTCTACAAGGAGTAGTCCATGTCGGACTCTACTAGCACTAACCTAATAAGTACAACATGCGGATCCGGCTAATCTATGTCGGTATGGATCCGGCCTACTATAGCGGTGCTGGATTCGGCTAGAGCTTCTGATCCCGGACTCTCCGTCTTGCTCAATCAGCAAATGTGCTGCCCAGTTGGGCCATAGCCGCATCCACCATATGTGGGCCACCAGGGATTGCCGAAATTGGTCTACATCGTTGGCATACCAATCAAGTAAATTCACAACACCTAGGTCTTTATCATATCTTAAATTAATTGTACGCTACAACCATGTTTTTTAATAAAGAGAATATATTAATATATGAAGATACTAATTATACTTATGCTATGCAACAACATAATACCCTAATGACAATAGATACCAGAGCTAATATGGGTGCGCACGACCGAATCACATCTGATCCAGCAATATGAAGACATGAGGCGCCTAAGGGAGTTCGTCGGCGAAGCTTTTCGGAACTCGATACTTCGGCCAGATCGAGGAGGGCAACCATCTAGCGGGACTTCTTCTTAGCGCGAGAGGAAGCATAGGACAGTCGCCTTTATTCGAACCAGACTTGCATGCAACAGTGTGCGCAGCCACCCCGTGTCAACCGCACCAAGCGGAGACTGTGAGCATGGCTAGGCACAAACCACGCTAGGAGGCCAAGCCCGGCAAAGTCCCGACTAGGTCCGACCGCCACCAGCATACTAGCCATCGCTTCCTCGCAGGTCGCCGACGTAGCCTATCTTGGGATGTGCCTAGGGGTGAAAACGGAGCGGATACGGTCGAATAGTAGTGAAAGTATGTTGTATCTATATTAGTTTGGATTGAGATTCGAAGCGGATAGTGTGCACATACGAATACGGAATCGGAGCCTATCAGCTACGAATGCAGAACGAATCTGGAGCTAATATGGTTCAGTTGTGGATAAACATTTTGTTGGATCTTTCTTTAAAATTAAAAATAGGACCAACCAGCCGAGTAAAATTAGCTTGTAAAATTCTTCTACATACGTGATTATGCATCCATATAAAACATGATAGCTTGTGTCTTGTGTGCTACTGTTTGTGTACAATAAAGGCAAACCATATATTAGTGGGCCTAAGATTTGATGTATTAGTTACCAGATTTTTTTCGAATATTGGCCGGACATAACCATGAAATATGGTATATTTTCAGATACGGATGGATATTAGTAAAACCATATCCTTTTCTGTAACGTTTAATTACTAGCCGTATCTGTCAACTATCCGACCAAATTCGTTTTCGCCTTCCGCAAGCCTTCGGCCGGTCGAAAATTATCCGTTCCATTTTCACTCCTAAATGTGACGCCCTGCCAAGATCTCATCGAGACTCCTATGGCCGAGCACCACTAAGCAGACGGCTGTAACACCTCTAGCCCAACCCCGCGCCGCCCCAACAACCGCGAAGGACGCCACCGTCAAGCAGATTAGGAGGGTCGCCGCCCTTGGTCCAAGCCATCCCGCACTGCCACAGAAGGAGACAGCCCCTCCGCCACCGTCCGCTGCACGGGCCTAACCCGACGGCATCCTCCGGCGGTGGTGAGAGATGGGAGGGGTGGGGAGCGAGGGTGGTGGCAGTGATTTCTAGGGTTTCCACCGTACTGCCAAGGAGGAGGACGACATGAGGGACCATGGAGTAGAATAGGTTTGAATCCAGTAGCAACATGTATAGTACTGATTTTAATAGGCTGAGTTTTATTTACTAGAAATCATGAGTGCTGAACTTATAATTGGTAATGACCATCAGACCATTAGTGATGAGGAATTACAGAACGATTTTAGTTATTGTTGTGTTTATAACTAGAAGGATACCCCGCGCGTTGCAGCGGGAATTTCTCCGATAACTCTATTTTGTAAAAACAAAAATATATAAATTGATTGGAATAGGATGTTATTTGTAGGAACATACATGATTCAATTGGCGTAAATGGTTACGTAGTTGGCGGCTAAAAGTTGATGATGTGAATAATTGGATGGCTTAAAAAAAGATGATGTGGCTTGCACGTAGAGTATTAATGAATGTTAGTGGAGGATGATATGGACAATTGAATGGCTAATAGAATGGATGACGTGGATAGCTTGCATGTTGAGATAGACAACTTAAATAACTCTGTAGTGAAATTTTGTTTTATAAGAGATATAGATAAGGTTTGGGGAGAAGTGTCCCAAAACACAAGTGTATCACAATATCCCACCAAAAGTCAAAACGAAAATCACATATTTATGTGATATTGTGGCTTATAAGCCAAAATCCGAAAGCTAAAACAAATTTAACCAAACAGCCCGTAAGAATAGATATTCTGACTTTTAAAATAGCAAGACCGAAGTGAAAGTTAATATAATTACACAATGTAAAGTGCCTCTACATGGCTATAATTGTAAATAAAATAACTGACCTTTGACAGAGAAGTTAGGATGTACCGGCTCCACTGTTCGTTGTCTTCAATCTTGTTCGTGGTTATGACGATTTGCCCGCCCAGATGCATCAACAGGATCGGCGCCCACAACAGCTCCATGTCGCGGCCGCCAGGCGCGTAGGTGCACCCCGTGCCACTCTTCTGTCGGCTGACAAGCGTGGCGAGGGCGAAGAGCGCCAGAGCGTCGCTGCCGATGTGCGCCAGCCGGAACGAAAATCTCAGCCATGGCGGAAGTTGAAACTTACGAACGCCGGCAAATAACAACAGGAAGTATTGCGCGCTGATGCTGGCTGCAACGAGGACGTGCAGCTGCCATTCGTCCCACCATTGCGCCATCTCTCTCTCTCTCAGACCTCTGTGTGTGTTTGCCGGCTGCAGGGTTCATACGCTCCAGTGTCTCTTATCTGTTAGTTATATGTGCACATGAGATTAGGCACCACCAACGTCCACTACCAACTTTTTGATCTTGTTTTAAGCTTGCGCGGTTGGTGCTCATTGCCCACAGTGTTAGCAGTCCCCATAACCCTCACGTACTGCCCCTCGCTTACTCAGAGCACGCGCCGGTATAGGCTCGAAATGCGCCTCATGTGGCTGTGGCTCTTTATGAAACTCTAGTCATTTTCGTACCCTCGACCGACGAGCCGTGTAAGCTTTTTCAAAGCAGTACACGTGATCTCCCGACAACATTTACGATCCAATGGTAAAACAAGTACACAACTCACCGAACGCTTAGACTAGTCATAGTCATAGCAGGAAGTAATTTAGATTAGTAACATGGCATTTATTACTAGTCTAATTTATTACCTTCAGCATTGTGGTGTCATGGATTGTGTCATTTACTATGTTGTAGACTCATCTTATCTTGGGATGTGTGATGTTATGGTAAGAGCAAGGTTAATAATACAGCCGGCTACCGGCTATAAGCATATGCCATGTCATCTAGAGCCTTCACATGTACAATAGACTAGCTTTTAGATAGGCTCTATGTAATATTTAAGTAGCTCTAATAATTAATGATTGCATGTGCATGCAAGAGTGGAGAGGGATGGAAGAGCCAGCCAAAAGGCTAGATGCGAGCTACAAGCAAGCTATAGTGTCTTGTTTTCTGTGTGTAGCCCGGCTGTATGTGAAGCGCCTGCTCTCTTCTCTCTCATGCTTTCTCTCTCTTCCACCTAAGATTTTGGTAATATAAAATTCCTTGTAGCCAGCTGACTAGGATCTATTATACTTGCTATAAGAGCAAGAACAATAGTGTAGCCAGCAACTGGCTATTGTGGTTTGCCATGTCATCTATAGCCAACTTATAGCCACCATATACAATAGTTGACTCTAAAAATATACTATTTTTTTAAAATATGGCCCACCATTCACTCTCACAAAGTGTCTAGGAGCACGTGCAAGAGCTGACTCTTGCATAAGAGCCCACTTACATTCTCTCTCCTCTTCTCACTCCTCCAACTAAGCAAAGAAATAATATTTTATTTCTTATAGCCAGCTGACTAGATCTTACTGTACTTGCTCTAACATAGCTAGTTACCACCTCACTCTCTTTCTTCATTCATTGCCATGTCATGTCACCAAAATGTTTTGGGTTGTGTGATGTTATTAGCTATGTTACTCTCACTATAAGTAGTCTTAGAGCAAGTTCAATAATATAGCTAATTGTTGGCTAAGCTAAGTGTTATATTATCTATAGTTAACTTATAGCCAACATGTACAATAGCGAGCTATAAAAATGTGTTACTTTATCAATGCATGGAACACCTTTCACTCTCACAAATTGCCTAGAAGCACGTGCTAAAACTGACTTTTACATAAGAGCAAGTACAATAGATCCTACTCAGCAGGCTATAAGCTTGTTCACATTAGCAAAATCTTAGCTGGAAGAGAGAGAAATGAGGAGAGAGAACAGAGTGGGTGATTCTTCAATCGCTGGGATACAACGCAAAAAACAAGAAGGTACAGCTCGCATGCAGCCTCAGGGCATCTCCAGCGGCGCGACGCATTTCGGACGCCCAAAAGTGGTCGCCAGCGTCCGTTTGCGTCGCCCAGCGGACATATTTTGACCGCGCGTCCGTTTGCGTCTGGGTGTGCTCCCACCGGGGCGACCCATTTTTGAATTGCAACATAGATTGATCTTCATACAATTCCTTTGGTTTTCATACCACGAGCGATTGATTGCATATGAAAACCAAACATAGAAAGTAATACATAAAAACTATACAAGACCTAGACTACTTGCTTCCTGACGGGCCGGCACTGTTGCGCCGTTCGTGGCCGCTTTCGCCGCCTCCCGCGGGCCGCTATGGCTCGGTGCGCCGCGCCCTCGGTGCCTGCCCGCCTCGCGTTGCCGGTCTCCTTGAGCTCCTCGAAAGACTCCGACGAGGCCCGCTCGCCGCCTCTTCCTCCCAAGACTGCATCAAAATACCTGACATGAAATCTCCGAGTCAGAGTCTCGGCTGCAGCGGCGGCCGCACCGCGCAGCCCACCGGCGTCGACAGCCGCATGGGCCGCCCACCCTCCTCCTCGCTTCCTTCTCCGCTTCACCAGTCCGTGGCGCCCCCGACCGGGTGAGGAGGCCGCGTCTGCCGGTCGGAGTCGAACCCGCCGTCGGAACTCGAGGCCGGGAGGTGGAGGGAGGTGAAGGTGGAGGAGGAGGCCACCTGGTCGCGTCCGTCCGCTGCTCATGGTGGATCTAGCGGGCGCGCGGCAAATGACGCTAGGGTTTAGTGCACAGGAGATGAGATGTCATACTCTGCCATATAGGTCGGAGGCGGGCGACGGCCGCGCCACGCGGGCATCGCCATTACTACGCGGCATGGCACGCCAGGTGCAGACCGCCAGCGACGCCTCGCATCGCTGATTGGCGGAGAAGACGCATCGACGCTGCGCGCCGCCACCACTAGGCCGCGCACGCCATGAAGCCGAGGCATCATTAACGCTGCATTGCAAAGGCTGGCGCGCCACCCCGCAGTAATGCCGCGAAGACGGTAGTTGTGGACGCTGTAGCGGCCCGCGTTGTGACAGCTTGACACTTTGCGCGCTCATCCCACAAACGCAACCCGCGATATTTGGGCCAGGTTATGCCTCTCTGGACGGCAGTTACTTTGCGTCGCGCAGCTGGAGAGGGTGCACGACGACATCATGATTACACAAACGGTCGCTTACGCTCATTGCGTCGCTGGCCGAGATGCCCTCACGCGGGCGATAAAGCTGGCTCTACCTGCTTGCCTGAGTTTGCATGCAACGAGCCCATGCAATGCATTAATTACTTAAAGGGTATAATCGTTAGAGTCAACTTAATAGCTAGACCTATTGTACTACCGTTTGCTCTAACTGACCTGGCAGCGTATATAGCCAGCAGCAGGCTTTATTATTCTCTCTCCACCTCTCTCTCTCCTCCAAGTAGATAAAAATATATTATTTTAATCTTATAGCCAGCTAACTTGAATATATTTTTATCTTATAGCCAGCTAACTTATTGCACTTGCTCTTAGTTCGATCGACTTCATCTCAGGGTGCAGGCGGTAACGGGCTGTCCGCGGCGCTACGAATTTGGGCCGATTTAACTTCATCTGTGGGCTCCCACGGAAAGTTAAGGAAAAAGAACGGCATATGCGGGCCGGCCCGCAGTTGCCGCGGTGCTGCGATTTTAGGTCTTCCTCCCGAGCGATGCGGCGAGCCAGAGCGATGCGACGAGCCAGAGCGACCCGATAGGTTCCCCTGCGACCGGAGCGCCGCCATGGACGCCCTTCCTCCTCCGGTTCCGACGGAACCGGCCTTTCCTTCTCCCTCTACTACTTCCCCACCTCCAGCGCTCCCCTTCTTGGTCGGTTCGTCGGCTCCTCCCTCGATTCCCATCTTGGTCGGCGACGGGCAGCCGGAGGCTAGGCCGGAGGCTAGGCCGGAAATGAAGGCAAGCAAGATAGGGTTCGATGGCGGAGAGCCACATCCTGGCACGGACGGCGTGGGGAGGGTGGACGGCAAAGAGATCGATGGCGGTGATCCACAACCTGGCACGGACGACGGTGCTGATCCACAGTTGTGCATCGATGTCGGTGGCAAGAAGCGGTCGCAGTGCAATAACAATGAGCGCAGGAAGCCCAACAAAAGCTCCATCATCCCCACCATCAACAAGGTAGCGAAATCAACTCACTTGTGTATCTGACTGTTGAGTGGTGGTACTTATGAGTTCTTGGATGGTTCTACACGGTTGGCACTTGTTGTTCGACGTGTGGACGAAGATATACACAATTGGTGGAACAAGGAGATGCGTGTGAAGGGCATTATGTCTGAAACTTGGTTTGATTTTCGGGAATTCTTACGTGCGTGTTTTGTGTTTGGTAACAAGCCTAGAATGCATGTGAAGGCCCTCAAACAGCCACTTCGGGTCGTGTCACCGCCGGCTGAGGTTGGCAAGAGGTTGCAGCTCTGTTCCAAGGAAGCTATGGCTATGTCTATTCCGTCTCCTACAAAGGAGGTGGTGTGCTCTAACACTACAGTGGAGGAGGTTGTTCCAGTACAGTGCAACACCGAGGAGAGGAAACCTGGCTCTGATACCAAGGACACTACTGTGACTGTTGAGGAGGATGTACCATTGAGCGGGCTGAATATGCAACTCAAGAAGGTACAAGATGATGCTTGCAAGACAGTTGACAAGGGTCAGCGGTGGAGTTTGTTTCAGACTCGGTGCATTATAAGGGGCAAGGCTTGTAAGTTGATGATTGATGGTGCTAGTTGTACTAATGGCATAAGCAAGGCGATGGTGGCAGCATTGGGGTTGTCTACATCGCGTCTTCCTGAACCTAAGCGTCTTGAGTGGTTGAATAGCTGTGGTATGCTGAAGATTACTCACAAGGTGTGTGTGCCATTTACAATTGATGATTATGCTGATGAGATAGAGTGCGATGTGTTGCCGTTGGAGGTGTGTGGATTGCTACTTGGATGTCCATGGCAGTATGATCGCAATGTGACACATGCTGGAAGAGCAAATACATATTCTTTTATGCATGGTGGCAAACAGCGGACTTTGAAGCCTATGGGTGATGATCATATCAAGTCCGATGTGGAGTTAGTGGTGCGTAAGGAGAAGTTGCACAAGCCTAACGTGCAACAAGAGGTGCATGATGTTCCGAGCATTGATGTTGGTGATGTTTCAGCCATGCCTGTAGATGACAAGCCAGTTCTTGTTGGTGACAAGCCAGATGAAACTACACTTGTTGTTGATGTGGATGTTGCAAAGATGTGCTGGCCTAGCTATATTGATGCTAGTATGCAGATCGATGATGTTTGTGCTGATGGTGTTTCAATAAATATGGCGCAGATGCTGGGAGGAGTGGGAGGCGAGCTGTCAGTGGAGACAGTGGGCAGCGGCACTACCGTGTTTGGAGTACTGCAGTCCAGTTTTCCGCGACACCGCGGATGCATCGAGGCAAGGATGGACGTGTGAGACATCTATGTGGCCCAGGAATTACACATCTTGTACAGGGTCATGTGCAGCGACACAGGGTTCCATCAAAACCTCGCAAGAAGAAGGCTGGCGCCAAGTCCAAGCTCATGTGGGAGAAAGAAGCGCCAACTGCTGTATCAAGTCAAGCAGCCGCAGGGAGATGTGGTGGAAGGCAAGCAAGACTTGAGGACGGTAAGGACGTGTCATGTTCATATCACGTCACCTTTTCCAGAAGACCCTCACGCGTTGGGGACAATGCTTCTTGAAGGGGAGGATATACGGGCATGGAGGGTGAAGCCCAATTTCAGGACTCCACCAGCTTAATTATCTTAGTTTAGGTAATGGTCATATGTGGGCCAATTAGGGTTTTTAATAAGTTGAGTCAGTTTTGGTTTGGGCCTATCCAAACCAAGTTAGGCCCACTAGGGCTGGCCGGCCACCACTTCCCCTCATATAAGGTGGAGGGACGGCTAGTGTTTAGGTTAGACAAGTTTAGACTAAAGTTTAGGGTTTACCCCATTGCATGTGTTCACATGTATCATCCCTCCGGGGGTACGGCGCTGCCGTTTATCTATTATATCCGCTAAGAAGGTTCTTGTGTTCATCAAGGATTGTCTAGCTCAAGGTTTGAGCCGTATCGTTCATCGATCCGTTGCTTGCTGGATTCGTTCCCTCTTCTCCAGGCTACGTTTATCGCGTTGTTGGGAGGATCTATTATCCCAGGTTCTCGCTGTGAAAGATCGGGCAACACCTAGGAGGATTTACTGGGATCCCCCTTATCATGTGGGATCAGATTTCTAGGTTGCTCACGGCGAGGTTTTGTTGATCGATCGCATCTAGATCGGTTCGCATCGGAGAAGATTGGCTCTAGATCGGAGGAATTGGTCTCTCGGTCGAAGGAGATTGGTTGGAGGAAGTTTGAAGATGTTGTGGTGCTGTTTGGCAATCATCTATGGCTGTTCTAGGCGTCAAAATCGTGAAATTCAGAGTTTGGGATCGGGAAGAAGAAGCAGATTCGCGACCCGATCCGGTTCCCCGGCCGGCTGACCGGCTCCAGGACCGGTCGGGCCGGTCCTAGAACCAGCCAAACCGGGCCCCAGGCCGGGCACCCCAGTCCAGACCGGACCCCAGGTCGGTGCCAGTCGGGCCAAGTCCAGGGGCATCCGCCAGTCCTGCCGGCGCCCAGGCCGGTCAGACCGGGCCCTGGGCCGGACCAACCGGCGCCCAGGCCAGTCCAACCAGGACCTGGACCGGTCCAACCGGCGCCCAGGCCGGTCCAACCGGGTGCTGGGCCGGGGCAGGCTGCTGCTGCTGATGTTGTTTCTCCGACGATGTTCGCTGATGCTGCTGATGTTGTTGCTTAGTTTACCGACGATGTGCTGGGCATACGGTGTTCGCGTAGCACGAAGTCCGGTTATGTTTTCAATGATTATCTTGACATACGGAAGGGAGTTCAGCATCACGTATCCAACCTTAAGTGGTATTTACATCATTTGGCGACAGTTGAGGAGTATGAGGATTGGGAGAAGAACATGGAATTGGGTTTCACTCGATGTTGCCGATACAAAGGAAAGTTCAGTGGTTATGATAAATATGTTCTCGCTCACCGACGTGTGGACGCGGAGTTAGATAATTATTGGTGTGATGCGGTTGACAGAGGAGAATTTGCTTGTACTTGGAAGGACTTCAAAACTTTTCTTCGTGATGGTTTCGTGTTACCATATGGAGGAACGTGAGCAACCGTCCAGCGTTGTACATGCAATAGAGGAAGTGGGCAAGTGTATAGTTCCTATTCAGGAGGTGAGTCCACTACCAACAGTCACTAAGGGCGAGGTGATATCTTCCGAGGAGAAGGAACCTGGCTTTGATACCATGGCACTATGCGGATCAAGGAGGAGGATACCATTGAGGGCTGAATATGCAACTCAAGAAGTGACAAGGATTAATTTGTCAATGCAAGATTGTAGACAGGGTTTTGCTAGAAGTAGAGGCAAGTAGATCTCAAGGTTTCACCGAAAAGTACTCGCTGATTATGAAAACTAGGGTTCTATTGACAATAGATTCGATCCTTTTGTCCCTCGACTCCCCTATAGGAGGTGGAGCCGAGGTTTCGTAATACATAAGTTCGAGTCCGGGAGGTGATACGTCTCCAACGTATCGATAATTTCTTATGTTCCATGCTACATTATTGATGATATCTACATGTTTTATGCACATTATATATCGTATTTATGCATTTTCTGGAACTAACCTATTAACAAGATGCCGAAGAGCCGGTTGTGTTTTCTGCTTTTTGGTTTCAGAAATCCTAGTAACGAATATTCTCGGAATTGACGAAATCAACGCCCGTGGTCCTATTTTTGCACGGCTTCTAGAAGACCAAGGAGAGTCGAAGTGGGCCACAGGTGGCGACACCACAGGCGGCGGCCCAGGCCTGGCCGCGCCGACCATGGTGTGGGCTCGTGCCGCCTCTGACCTGCCCTTCCGCCTACAAATAGCCTCCGTCGCGAAACCCCAAGACAGAGCGCACGATACGGAAACCTTATCGAGACGTCGCCGCCGCGAATCCCATCTCGGGGATTCAGGAGATCGCCACCCTGCCGAGAGGGGATTCATCTCCCGGAGGACTCTTCATCGCCATGATCGCCTCCGGGAGATGAGTGAGTAGTTCACCCCGGACTATGGGTCCATAGCAGTAGCTAGATGGTCGTCTTCTCCTAATTGTGCTTCATTGTTGGATCTTGTGGCTACCTAACATGATCAAGATCATCTATCTCTAATACTATATGTTGTGTTTGTCGGGATCCGATGAATAGAGAATACTATGTTATGGTGATTATCAATCTATTGTTTATGTGTTGTTTATGATCTTGCATGCCTCCGTTACTAGTAGAGGCTCTGGCCTTTACTCTTAACTCCAAGAGGGTATTTATGCTGATAGTGGGTTCATGCCTTCATTGACACCTGGGACAAAGGGAGAAAGTTCTAAGGTTGTGTTGTGTTTAAGGATAAAACATTGACTCTATGTCTAACGATGTAGTTGTCGATTACATTACGCACCATACTTAATGTAATTGTCTGTTGTTTTGCAACTTAATACCGAAAGGGGTTCGGATGATAATCTAAGGTGGACTTTTAGGCATAGATGCAAATTGGATGGCGGTCTATGTACTTTGTCGTAATGCCCCGACAATCTCACTATATTTATCATATCATGTATATGCATTGTTATGCCCTTTTCTATTTGTCAATTGCCCGGCTGTAATTTGTTCACCCAACATGCTTTTATCTTATGGGAGAGACACTTTAGTGAACTGTGGACCCCGGTCCTATTCTTTACATCACATACAATCTACTGCAATACTTGTTTTACTTTTTTCTTGCAAATAATCATCTTCCACACAATACGGTTAATCCTTTCAGCAGAGCAAGTCATGAGATTGACAACCTCAATTGCTGTGCATGCATGTTGTGCAGGTTCCACGTTGGCGTTGGAATGGTGTTGCGCCGCATCACATCCCGCCGCCATCAACCTTCAATGTGCTTCTCGGCTCTACCTGAGTTCGATAAACCTTGGTTTCTTTCTCAAAGGAAAACTTGCTGCTGTGCGCACCATACCTTCCTCTGGGGTTCCCAACTAACGTGTGAGTTACACGCCATCAAGTTTTTCTGCGCTTGCTGTGGAGGAAAGGTAAAAGGTACTCACACTCCTGATCTCCGCTACTAAGCTATTTTCCGGCGCCGCTGTAAGTACTCAAATCCTTTAGACTCCGCAATTGCGACATTTGGTTTCTTGTTTACACTAGTTAGGCATAATGGACAACAATGACCTTCTTATTCTATTTCCGATTTAAGACATGGATGGTTACTAAAATTAAAAAACCCATGGAACATATTAATATGAATGTTTTTGAACACTATTGTTGCTAATGCTATGGAAAATTTAAGTTTGGGGAAGCTGGCTTTGATGAGCATGATATTTAGTCCCCCAAGCATTGAGGAGAAAGTTTATGTTGCTTTGATGATACTATGCTTCCTATATTTGATGATGAGAATAATAATGATAGCTACTTTGTTGAATTTGCCTCCACTACAACTAATAAAATTGATTATGCTTATGTGGAGAGTAATAATTTTATGCATGAGAC
Organism: Lolium multiflorum; assembly: GCA_030979885.1. NCBI lineage: Eukaryota > Viridiplantae > Streptophyta > Magnoliopsida > Poales > Poaceae > Lolium > Lolium multiflorum. The sequence goes on along the minus strand of CM061748.1, from coordinate 306,495,192 downwards.
TCATGATAAGAATGCTTATGATAGTTATATTGTTGAGTTTGCTCATGTTGCTACTGAAAGTTATTATGAGAGAGGAAAATATGGTTGTAAAAATTTTCATGTTAATAAAACACTCTCTATGTGCTGAAATTTTTTTGAAGTTACACTTGTTTTATCTTCCTATGCTTGTTACTTTGTTCTTTCATGAACTTGTTTATTTACAAGATTATTACATAGGAAGCAGATGTTAGACTTAAATGTTTTGAATTTGCTCTTTGGATGCCTTCTTTGCTTCAACTACTATTTTATTGCGAGTGCATCATTAAAACTGCTAAGCCCATCTTAATGGCTATAAAGAGAACTTCTTGGGAGATAACCCATGTGTTTTTTTACTACGTATTTTGTTTTATATTTGAGTCTTGGAAGTTGTTTACTACTGTAGCAACCTCTCTTTATCATGTTTTTGTGCCAAGTAAAGTTTCTATGTCAAAGTTGAGGTTATATTTGGGATCGCTGCTGCAGGGGAACAAGATTACTGCTCGTCACGAATCTAAATAAAACCTCAGAGAGAGTACCCGAATAAATCAAGCTAATTTACGAGCGTCATCCTCGTATATGTACGCAACTTTCAGTAGTTTTGAGTTTTTCATTTGAGCAAGTCTGGTGCCACTTAAAATTCATCTTTACGAACTGTTCTCTTTTCAGATTCTGCCTTTATTTCGCATTGCCTCTTATGTATGCTGGATGAATTTCTTTGATCCATTAATATCCAATAGCTTTTGCAATGTCCACAAGTGTAAAGAATGATTGTGTCACCTCTGAATATGTGAATTATTAATTGTGCACTAACCCTCTAATGAATTGTTTGAAGTTTGGTGTGAAGGAAGTTTTCAAGGGTCAAGAGAGGAGATATACTATGATCAAGAGGTGTTTGGGATGCCCCTGGTTCATCCCTGCATATTTTAAGAAGACTCAAGTCGTTTAAGCTTGGGGATGCCCAAGGCATCCTTCTTCATCGACAACATCATCGGGTCCTCCCCCGAAACTATATTTTTATTCATTCACATCTTGTGTTCTTTACTTGGAGCGCTCGTTTGTTTTGTTTTGTTTTTGTTTTTGTTTGAATAAGATGGATCCTAGCATTCACTTTGTGGGAGAGAGACACGCTCCGCTGTTGCATATGGACAAATATGTCCTTAGGCTTTACCCATAATGTTCAAGGCGAAGTTTCTTCTTCGTTAAATTGTTATATGGTTGGAATTGGAAAATGCTACATGTAGTAATTCTAAAAAATGTCTTGGATAATGTGATACTTGGCAATTGTTGTGCTCATGTTTAAGCTCTGCATCATATACTTTGCACCCATTAATGAAGAAATACATAGAGCTTTTGCTAAAATTTGGTTTGCATAATTTGTCTCTCTAAGGTCTAGATAATATCTAGTATTGAGTTTTGAACAACAAGGAAGACGGTATAGAGTTTTAAATGTTTACAATATGTCTTTTATGTGAGTTTTGCTGCACCAGTTCATCCTTGAGTTTGCTTCCAATAACCTTGCTAGCCTAAACCTTGTATCGAGAGGGAATACTTCTCATGCATCCAAAACTCTTGAGCAATCTTCATGCCATTTGTGTCCACCATACCTACCTACTACATGGTATTTCTCCACATTCCAAAGTAAATTATTGAGTGCTACCTTTTTAAAATTCCATCATTCACCTTGCAATATATAGCTCATGGGACAAAGAGATTTAAAAACTATCGTAGTATTGAATATGTACTTATGCACTTTATCTCTTATTAAGTTGCTTGTTGTGCGATAACCATGCTTCTCGGGGGACGCCATCAATTACTCTTTGTTGAATATCATGTGAGTTGCTATGCATGTCCGTCTTGTTCTGAAGAGGGATTTACCACCTTAATGGTTGGAGCATGCATATTGTTGTAGAGAAGAACATTGGGTCGCTAACTAAACCCATGAATCATGGTTGAAGTTTCAAGCTTTGGACATATATCCTCAATCATATGAGAATAATAATTGTTGCCACATGCTTTTTGTGCATTAAAGAGGAGTCCATTATATGTTGTCCATGTTGTCCTGCATGGATGTCTAAGTTGAGAATAATCAAAAGCGAGAAATCCAAAATGCGAGCTTTCTCCTTAGACCTTGTACAGGCGGCATGGAGGTACCCCTTTGTGACACTTGGTTGAAACATGGTATTGCGAAGATCCGGTAGTCCAAGCTAAGTAGGACAAGGTGCGTGGGCACTATTAGTACACAATGCATGACTGGCAACTTGTAAGATATAATTTATGATAACTCATATGTTTATTACTACTGACAAAATTGTTTCATGTTTTCAAAATAAAGTTCTAGCACAAATATAAGAATCGATGCTTTCCTTGAAGGACCTTTACTTTTATTGTTGGAGTCAGTTTACCTATCTCCCTCCACCTCAGCTAAAACACTCCAGAACTGTGCATTGATTCTACATACTTGCATATTGCACTTGTTATATTACTCTACGTTGACATCAACAATATCCATGAGATATACATGTTATAAGTTGAAGCAATCGCTGAAACTTAATCTTCCTTTGTGTTGCTTCAACACCTTTACTTTGATTTATTACTTTATGAGTTAACTCTTATGCAAGACTTATTTATGTTGTCTTGAAGTACTATTCATGAAAAGTCTTTGCTTTATGATTCACTTGTTTACTCATGTCATTACCATTGTTTCGATCGCGGATTCATTACATATGTTTACAAATAGCAAGGATCAAGATTATGATGGCATGTCACTTCAGAAATTATATTTGTTATTGTTTTACCTGCGCTGGACAAATCAAGCTTGGGGATGCTGATACGTCTCCAACGTATCGATAATTTCATGTTCCATGCTACATTATTGATGATATCTACATGTTTTATGCACATTATATGTCGTATTTAACATTTTCAGAACTAACCTATTAACAAGATGCCGAAGAGCCACATGTTTTCTGCTGTTTTTGGTTTCAGAAATCCTAGTAACGAAATATTCTTAATTGACGAAATCAACGCCTGTCCTATTTTTGCATCGAAAGTTTCCAGATCAAGGAGAGTCAAGTGGGGCTACTAGGCGACACCACAGGGCTGGCGCGGGGCCCAGGCCCTGGCCACGCTGCCCCGCCCTATGGTGTGGGCCCCGTGCCTCCTCTGACCTGCCCTTCCGCCTACAAATAGCCTCCGTCGCGAAACCCCAGCATCGAGAGCCACGATACGGAAAACCTTACCGAGACGCCGCCGCCGTCAACCCATTCGGGGGATTCAGGAGATCGCTCCGGCACCCTGCCGGAGAGGGATTCATCTCCCGTGAGGACTCTTCATCGCCATGATCGCCTCCTCGAGTGATGAGGAGTAGTTCACCCCTATTCCAGGTCCATAGCAAGAGAAGTGATGGTCGCCTTCTCCTAATTGTGCTTCATTGTTGGATCTGTGAGCTGCCTAACATGATCAAGATCATCTATCTGTATACTATATGTTCTGTTTGTCAGATCCCATGAATAGAGAATATACTATGTTATGGTGATTATCAATCTATTGTTTATGTGTTGTTTATGATCTTGCATGGTCTCCGTTACTAGTAGAGGCTCTGGCCAAGTTTTTACTCTTAACTCCAAGAGGGAGTATTTATGGTCGATAGTGGGTTCATGCCTCCATTGAATCTGGGACAGTGACAGAAAGTTCTAAGGTTGTGGGTTGTGCCGCTGCCACTAGGGATAAACATTGATTCTATGTTCAAGGATGTAGTTGTCGATTACATTACGCACCATAATTAATGCAATTGTCTGTTGCTTGCAACTTAATACTGAAAGGGGTTCGGATGATAACCTGAAGGTGGACTTTTAGGCAAGATGCAGTTGGATAGCGGTCTATGTACTTTGTCGTAATGCCCGATTAAATCTCACTATATTTATCATATCATGTATATGCATTGTTATGCCCTTTTCTATTTGTCAATTGCCCGACTGTACTTTGTTCACCCAACATGCTTTTATTGGCCTTATGGGAGAGACACTCTCTAGTGAACTGTGGACCCCGGTCCTATTCTTTACATCGCATACAATCTACCGCAATACTTGTTTTATTGTTTTCTTGCAAACAATCATCTTCCACACAATACGGTTAATCCTTTGTTACAACAAGTAGCAAGTGAGATTGACAACCTCACTCATTTCGTTGGGGCAAAGTACTTTGGTTGTGTTGCAGGTTCCACGTTGGCGCTAATCCCCGGTGTTGCCGCATCACATCCCGCCGCCATCAACCTTCAATAACGTGCTTCTTGGCTCCTCCCGGTTCGATAAATCTTTTCTTTCCGAGGGAAAACTTGCTGTTGTGCGCATCATACCTTCCTCTTGGGGTTCCCAACGAACGTGTGAGTTACACGCCATCGAGCTCTTTTTCTGGCGCCGCAAGATTACAAGTTATACTTCCTAATACAATTCTAGCTTTCCTTAATATATTTGGGCTTCCGACTCTCCTTATTCTTCTGTCATGGCCTTCAGTAAACCCCGGTACCATCTTCGGCAGGCCCATTGGGGATGCCTAGGTCAGTAAGCCCCCGAGATTTGCTTGAATCGCAGAATCAGGAAAATCTCCAGCTTTATATTCGTTCCATTTGCCGAATTTATCACATATCTTTAAATATGCGCCTATATTGTACAGGATAACGGTAATTGGGGCGAAGGTTCATTCGATTTGATCAGGTACTAGTTAACTATTTAGTGGCAATCCAGTAAACCTATCAAGATCGCGGCCCCGGACATGGTCTCTGGATATCAAACTTGATGTGCCGTTTAAAGTCTTACCATTCGTTTGTGTCCTGGCCATATTTTATCGGCAATTAACGCGTCCGTTAGTATTTTTCTTCGTATATGTTGATATCGAAAAAAGTAGCAAACCGCCGCCAGAGACGGTGCCCGCCTCACATAACGGATCTGGGGTCTTACCTTCGAAAAGGTTTTTACGGCATTCAGAGATTATTCACACTTTTAGCGCTCTAAGAATATATTGTCGAGTGCTTTTCGGTTGTTATAACACATTTTATCGAGTCATATTTGATGACTTATTTTGCCTTCTCGATGGGATAGAGTTATTTGTATAACTCGAAATATACTCACTTCTTTTCTTCCTACATTTGTATAATTTCATCGGCACGCTAAATGCCGCTCTGGATGGGAGTAGCTCCCGGTGCTTGCCAAGGACTTGTGCTTGGTTGTAGTTCCACAAATTAATACCATCTCAAGTCACTATATTGCCAATCTTTCTCGGTTATACCTATCAAAGCGCTGACCAGCGCCTCCCGACATGGATACTTGAGGTTGTAAATGCACACTTGCATTTGATCATAGGCTCGACATTTCTATTTTGTCACAGAATATTTCTTTTTTCCATATTCTGTAGCTGCTTAGCAAAAACTGTATTTGATCTAATGGTCTCGAAATAATCAATAATCTTTTGCTGTCGAAATTCTTGTCAAGCCGCCTTTTGTCGAATTTCTTTGTCAAGATGACATCATTGGTTACGATAAACATGATTACCAGATTTGAACCCAAGAACTGCTCACTCCACATCATTTTATCTGCATGACACTGCATTTAATGGGTGGACACAACTGCCCGTTTTTTCCGGCACTTATACTGTATCGCTTGTCTGTTCACTTCCCAGTAAAAATCCTTTTTTGCCCCTTGTCCACATGTTCACCATCTGCATCATAACTTTTCCATCCAACGGTTGCGGCGATGTGCCACACCATTATATAAAGCCATCGTCTTCCTCCTTCAGCACTTTCGCTCGCACCGCATCTCTGCTTCTCCTCTGCAACTCCTCCCTTGCTCCCATTACTTCAGGCGCTCAACCACTCTCTCTCCCTTCTCCGCTAAGTCCATTGATGCCGCCTCGCGCTCGTTTGACTAGACACAACACGCCGGAATCGAAGATGACAACAACAGATCTGGGAAGCGCCGAGTGGGAGAGATCCAAGATCTCATGCCAAGACATCAACATGCTGAAGAAGATGGGATTCAGCAAGAAGGAACTCGCTCCAGTTCCCCAAGGAGGAGAGCTACCCAAAACCTCCAATCGACTATCGGGTTAGTTTCGTCGACCACCTCATCCGAGGACTTTCTCCCCCACTCCACGAATTTCTCCGTGGTCTCCTTTTGTTTATGGGCTTCATTGCATCATCCGACGCCAATTCCATCCTGCATCTCACTCTTTATCACCGTGTGAGTGTTTAGGGTCCAACCCAATTGGGCTCTGTGGAAACGCCTTTTATGGCTCTCACAACATCGCCTACAACATTGGCGGTGTTGTTATCTCAGGTTCAATGCTCGATTGCCAGATTATCGACACAATTTCCCACTCCAAGGTTGGCGGAAGAAATGGCTGCTGTACATCCACGAGGAAAGCTCCAATCCAAGCTGAAGAAAACATCGCCTTTGACGCGAGAAGCCAAATCCTTCGCCGTTCTCGGGATGCCTTGCTACCGAGGCTGAGAACATGCACAGAGAAAACATGACTCGTATTCATGAGCTAGAGAACACCCGCGGCAAAGTCGGGTATTGAAATTACCGCCTATTTCCTTAGGACTAGAGTGCTCTCTCCAGCTCAGAAAACCCCTTTCCTAAAGTATCGTCGTAGTTAAGATGCCTGAGGCTCTCAAAAGATCTTCCTTGAAGGATTTCAAAGCTATCCGGCAAATCTCTCGCTCAACAAGAAGGATTCAATTCCAACTTCTTGCCGTGTTGCGCCATATAGCGCCCAAACCCCTTCCGGGGTAATTTCTTTTTAATAAATGGATACCTCCCTGGCTCTTATTATTTTGTCGACATTATTTTGTTAATGCCTTTTTATCGACACCTTTTCTTTTTCTCAGGGCCACCTCGTCCTTGCTTCCTCTCCTTCCTGAAGGTGGAGAAGTTGAAGACCTGTCATGTCAACATGACAACCAAGGCAACTGCCACAATGATTGCTAATAGTCACAAGAAGTTGACTAAGCCAAGGTTGGCATAGGAGATGGAGACGAAGAGATGGCACTTAACAGATCTGCCAAGCCTTCGGCAAGACCCCATCCTTCTTTCTAGAAAAGAATCCACTATCATCTAAGTTACACTCTGCCGTGAGGTCAAGTAGACCACCCTGCCCCTTTTTTTTCTTAGTTCTATCTTTGATGTCACGCCAGTGCTTACACAAATCACTCGTAGTCCACAGTGACCTCTTTGTAATAGCGATAATATACTTCAATGTTTAACGAAATCTATATTTATGGATGATTGATGTCTAAAATCTTTATTTTCAGCTTGATTTTTGACAACTATTCTGCAACTCCTCGTCCTTCCGATGTTTTACCCATCTTCTCACTCAAGAAAAATACCTGTTGTCATTTGGCACAAAATTCGCCGAGAAAGGTTTCAGCACCAGATTTAAAGGAACTTCGCCAAGAACTCCAATCCACGAAGAAGCAACCACTTTGTACTAATGGAGCAATCTCGAAAATCTTCCGAGAGGGAACTCATCTTGGCAAGCTCGAGATGCCATAGCTGGAAGGAGATCGCGGTTACAAACAGCCTTCTTGCTCGAGAAAATTCTCATGCTACAATGGCGACGTGGATGCTAGCTTGATATGGCAGTGTGTGCTTCCTCAACTTAGTCATACTTTTTCCCCGTTCGTTTTTCTCACGACTCTTTCAAAATAGGTTCTTCTTGGACAATAAGGAGCTGAGGATGAGCGTATGGAGGTTCCATCCAATACACTTCTCCGCCTGCACATGATCATGGTTCAAATTCTCAAATGAACTAGGGACTCCTCCATGGATCGTCAGCAGCTTCAAGATCGCGCGCTTCAGGTTCGCGATTATCTCGACTTTTGTACAAGGACATTGTCTCTGGTCTATGGCACCATGTTTTCTCGCAATAAGATGCCAGAGACTCTTCCTGCCTTAATGGACAAATTTCGGGATGCTCCTCGAATCCACGGCTTTGTTCGGGCTCAATTAGCTGCTGGCGCAAGGTTTGCCATGATTATGATAAAAATCTGCTATCCCAAGTTTGACTTGAGTCAAATTTTCACCAAGTGCCTGGCCAAGATGGCGAAAAAGAAGAGGAATGTTGGCAAAATTGACGACATTGTAACCCCTATAGCACAAGATATGATGGATGAACTTCTTCGGATGGACGCCGAATTCTTCGTGAAGGGTAATTGAACATAGCACTCGTGCTATAAATAATGAGCGGTTGACAATAGACAATATACCGGGAAATCCTTGATAAACTGTTCCCAGAATTGTATCTTGTGTATATAATCTGGTAAAGTCACTATATTTTATTTTCAACGCTTAACCCCCGGGCGTTTTGTTGGTGATATTTTTGTTTTATAATGCTAGGTTATCCCAAGGCAAGATAAGTTATATTGTGTACTATTTTTGCTGGTACGAGCCCGAGCTTTATGTTGACCGCTATTTGTCGTTATTTTTATTTTGGCGAGGGTACTTTATACCAAGGCGAGATATTTTTTTGCGAGTTGTATTTGTCGAACACTGTGTATATATATATATATATTTGTAATTTTCCGGGTAGAAGCCCTTGAGTCTGCCGCAAAGATATATTATTCCACTATCTTTATTATATTGCAGCACCACAGCCCGCCTCATTAAAACCTTCCAGCCCCACCGGTGCCCCAAAAGGAAAAGAGTGCGTTCGAAAACTCGGGCGTTTTAGTACATTGTATGTTTACAAAGGAGACTATATTTTGGCATCTAGGCGTAGAAACGTTCCAGCTGCGCCACGTTCAAGGGTTTGGGCTCGGCACCCGTCTTCTGTCCTTGATTCTGTATGCCTCCTTCAATTACTTCGTGACGATGTAAGGTTCAAGCCACGGACTCTAGTTTTTCATGACTTTTTTGGTTAAGTCGTAAAACCAAGTCGCCAACTTGAAAAGATCTTGGTCGTGCAATCGCCGACTGTAGTTTTTCAGGTCCCTAAGCATATTTGGCGATCAAGGACAGACTTCATCTCGAGCTTCATCAAGTGCGTTGACATCATCCTCCAAAGCTTTTCTCAAGTTTCTTCATCATATTCTCTGAATCTCTTGGAGCATCATGTTCTATTTATCGGTAACATCGTCTGCCCAATGACCAGGAAAAACGGCGTCTCCTGCGTCGCCATGTTTGGTGTTGTTCGAATACTCCACAACACGCTGCAGCTCCTCCGGCCAAGTATGCCGAGCTTTTTCCAATGGTCCCAACAGGCGTTTCTCATTGCACATGATGCCATTGGCTTTCTCGACTTGGCCATTGGTCCGTGGATGTGCGACAGACGCAAAACTCGTTTTATGCCCACTTCCGCACAATATGCTTTGAACTCCTTGACGTGAAATTACTGCCGTTATGAGGAACTCCAAATCAAAAGACGATGCTTTTCACAAACTTGATTGCCGATGCGCCGTCCGGTGAATTTATCGTCTTTGCTTCTATCCACTTTGTAAATTTGTCGACAACCACGAGCATATACTCGTATCCTCCCAGCGGCTTTGTGTAGTTTTCCCCACTATATCGAGACCTAGATGATGGGCACAGATAATGGGATTGGCACGCTTTCCGTCGCCGTAGAGTGAGGTTTTGCGGCGACTCTCTGGCCGCGTCGCAAGTGCGCACTATTTCCTTTGCAGGCGTCCTCAATTGCTGCTAACCAATAAAATGCCCTAAAGACTTTGGCCGCGATAGCTCGACCGCTTGCATGATGCCCGCATATTCCTTCGTGCACATCTTCAGATTATCCTTCCTTCGGGTGTGACACATCTCTGTAGCACCCCCGAAATACTTCGTTTGTAACTCCTTTACCACAAGAAAAGCTTTAGATCGTCTAATTATTGGCCTTGCTTCAAACTTGATCGTCGGGTATTGTTTTCCTTAGGATGTATGATATGTATGCCCGCGCATCCATGGAATTTGCACCATCATGACTAGCTCTTGTTCCTCTTCTTCTTCTTCCAATGATTCTTGAGTGACACTCGCTCTTACTTCTCCTTCTTCTTTGTTTTCATTGGTTTTGTTGATCTCTCGCTTATTTCTTCCCAAAACACGCCTGGAGGAATCGCGAGACATTGTGACCCGATGTTTGCAAGAACATCGTCTTCATCTTGCTCATCCTGCTGATGTGGTTTACCTCGCATCCATCAAACAGTTTTTCCAGCTCATTATACATCTCCTTGTATGCTATCATACTTTCATTGACTGCATCACATTGATTCATAACTTGTTGTGCCACCAACTGTGAGTCGCCAAAAAAATTTAGTCGGGTTGCACCGCAAGCTTTCGCCATCTTCATCCCGTGTATGAGAGCTTCATATTCTGCTTCATTGTTAGACGTGTTTGGGAACGTCATCCGTAAGACATATCAACTTGTCGCCTTCAGGTGATACTAGTATCACGCCCGTCTCCAAATTTCCTTCTAACCTTTGGACCCTCTCAGTTCATAGTCCAGGTTCCTCGATAAATCTGGAGGCCCCGTGTTTTGTAGCTCCATCCATTCCGCGGAAATCTGGTAAGACTTGCGATTTTATTGCTTTTCTTTTTCATATCGAGATGTCCCGAGGGGAAAGTTCTATTCCCCAAAGGGAGACACGACCCGTAGCTCGGTTGTTCAATATATTTGACAGAGGAGCCATTGACCACTATTATCGGGTGCCCCTAAAAATAGTGTCGCAATTTTGCTATCGTAAATACTCCATACGCCATCTTCTGGTATTGGGGGTACCGCTGTTTTGAAGGCGCCAATACTTTGCTGATGAAATATACCGGCCTCTCGAACTCATGAGCTTTCTTTCTGCTACCACCCGATTTTTGGCCAAATCAGAGATGGGCCGTAAGTGAAGATGGGCTTAAAGGACGTACACGTGAGTCGTCGAAGCGGCCTTGTGCTAAGAGTTTGGCTAAGTTGCCCGGTGACTGTAATACAGTGATCGCGATTGTAATTTAGATTAAAAGAGAGAGTCTGGCCCGTGCACGGTTGTGCACGCCTCAATTGGAAAGTCCCTTGGACTATAAATATGTATCTAGGGTTATCGGAAAAGGAGGACAATCATCGTCCAACCCAAACACAAATCAGGCGTATCGCCACCCTTTCTTCGAGGGTTTCTCTTAAGCGTCATGCTGCTCAGATCGCATCTAGCGATCTAGGCAACACACGTTTATTCGTCTACCTTGTACCGCTCGTGCTGAAGCCTTGTTGATGGCGAGCATCGTAGTTATCTTAGGTGTTTGGGGGCTTGCATTGATGCTTTCTCGTGCATATCCTGCGTATGGCAATGCCGTCTCGGACATTCTGTTGCCTTACACTCCATTCAGTGTAAGAGCAAGATCTTGCTTGTTCGTTACTTAGTAGATCCGATCCGTTATAGCTGCTCTTCTCTGCTAGGATTAGTTTAATATCTGCATAGTTAGGCCTTTATGTCAATGGAGGATCCGGGTAGTGCGTTAGTGTTGTTCACCGTCCCCAGTGATGTTCAGGAATCAACTATGTTATTTTTAGGCCTCTCGTAGGGGGTAGTTTGCATCATCTTCCGTATTTGCTAGGCCCGATCACACGTAGGACGTTCCTGTTATGCGGTGAAAACCCTAACCTGTCGTATCGGTTTAGCTTTGTTTTGATCAGCAGGATCCCCATGTCATTGTAAATCCAACGTGAACCATGTGGCGAGATCGGTTCTTTGAGCCGATCCACAGGGAAACCCGAGAGCCCATAGCCGCATTTAATGTTTACGTGTTCACCATGCAGAACAATCGAAGCACTCTAACACCTTCCTGATCGTCTTAGTAGTGGCACGCCCCTAGCAACCCCGTGACGTGGCTGGAAGACGGCAACACGCGAGGTGCTGTGTCCACTAAGCGGTGCTCGTGCTCTCCCGCCTTCGTGTTGCTTAGCCATTGCCCGTCGTGGGTTTTGAGGGCAACACATCTCGGGCGCCCGGTGGGGACCTCTTCGTAACATCCACGCCAACACCGACATCCGAGATGGCAGAGGGACATCACACACAGGAGCTTCCTCCCCGATCATAAGAAGAAGCACGATGAGCTGAAGGCCATCTGTGAAGCCGGAACTCATCGGCCCCTTTGAGAAGACCCGTTCGCACGGCGTCAGGTTCAAAGGATTACGCCACAAGGTGTCCTTGATGGGTTGGATCTGTCCCTCCCATCAGATGGAACACGTAGCCCTGCGACAGAAATCAACTACGGGTGGCTCACTCGCTACATCGGCATTCTCGAGAGCTCCCCGGTGACTCGTTGCGTTCCGGGTGGTCCAAGAGATCATGGAGCGTCGGTACTCCCCCTCAGGACCGGTTCACCAGGGAGAGGTGCAACCCCACACCAGGCCACCATTGCCGCACTACTCAATGGCAGCTCCACAACAACAAGGTTCATCGGCAGCATACGTTGTCTACAAGGTTGGAGGTGAGCCTGGCGATTACCATTCTTATATGAGCCGCCGAAGGAGATCCCACACGGATACGTGTGCACGCTTTGTGCCGGACTATAACAACTGGCGCAGCGATCCAAATCTAACAGGAGAGATTGCCGGAGCAGAGCCATTGTTCCTAAGTAGAGGAACGACTGCAGCAGCAGGGGGTTTGGGAGCAGAAGCCGAGAAACAGCGTGGCTAGCCAGCATGCCACCGACCTCAAGCCTCCAGGAAAGCTCACCGCACTACCTCCACCGCAGATCAGATCAGTGCAGTCCCGAGACGGGGCCGCATCTTGCCGAAGAAGAAGACAATCGGCTATTCCAAGCCGTACCCCCAATGAGTTTGACCCGATCCCACTACCACCTGGCATCAAGCCCGACTTCAACAAATTCAAGGCTTAAGGATCTAGCTCCACTGAGCACGTGAGCGTATACTTGCCCACTGGCATGGTTTCGCACTGGATGAGCTACGGGTGAGGTTCTTCGCACATCCCTCATCGGTCCAGCTTTTGGATGGTACACCCCGTTGCAGCCAAATTCACGCATCATGGAAGCGCTTGAGGAACAGTTTCACACCCAATACCATTCGAAGCTACCGAAAGCCGGTATTGCCGGAATTAGCACGGTTCGGGCAATAGGGCTAGAGATGTTGTCCGAATACATCCAACGCTTCAATCACAAGAACCGATGCTATTCGGTTCATTTAATTGAGAAAGAAGCAGCGAGCTGGCCGTGGCAAGCCTTGCAGCGTCATTCAAGGATTTGACGTCTGCGGGAGTACAACTCACCTGGCGCACCTGGTCGCAGATCCATCTTATATGAACAACACTATCCGTAATCGTACCAGACAAGTTCAAGCGCGCGATAACCATGGTCAATGCTGATGAAGATGAAGACTTCGTGAAGATCGTGAAGTCGGCAGAGTCAGAGTGGACCTCTGACGCCGCACTCCCGTGGTCCTGCAATGGGTGAACCCGCCAGGCCTCCAAGAGGGTTGGACTTGGATGTGAGCAAAACTGAATCTTCGATCTGCTACTGAAAGAGAAACATTTGAAGCTACCCGGGCCACAAGATCCCTACGGCGCAAGAGATGAACAAAAGGCCATACCGCAAATGGCATCATACGTTCACGCACGCCAACGTACAACACGCAGAATGGGTAGATTCCAGATGGAGCCTCCATCGAGGCCGATTAACTTTCGGACTAAGACAGATCCGCTTCGATCTGTATTGAAAAAAAATTTGGAGCTCCACAGGAGGCCACCAAGATGTCGAATATGGCAGGTTTTTGATCGCCGTTGGCTCAAAAGCACTGCCTCGTGGCAAAGAGGAAGGCTCCCACGCGACCGACAGTTTGCCGATAGAAGGTCAAGACATGCGTCCGTTTCCGGACGTCAACATGGACCTAAGCCACTCCATAAGGGAGCCAGGGTTCTCTTTTGATGTCAATATGGCAGGGTTTGTGATCCGCCATGGCAAAGACAAAGCAGAGAGCAGCCACCCTCGTGGCGAGGAGGCCGTTCCACAAGATGATGATAGACGGTACCTAACCGAGGTGAGAAGCATACGGATGCATCTCTCAACAAATAACGATACGTCGGCGCTCCGATGAAAGATATCGTGATGCAAACGGAGGTATCGTCAGCATGATAGAAACAACGGCAGATGCGAACGCTACACTAGAGGAGGTGATGACCCACAAGTATAGAGGATCGTGTTTAGAGAAGTATTACCCAATTTATTGATTCGACACAAGGGGAGACAAAGAATACTTGTAAGCCTTAACAGCGGAGTTGTCAATTCAGTTGCACTGGAAACAGACACTTGCTCGCAAGAATTTATCAATGTCGTTTATGTGGTAGGAATAGTGAAATAACGTGACGGTAAAATAAAGACAAGTAGTAATTATAGTAAACACGGATTAAAATACGTAGGCACAGGACGGATTTAACGGGCGTGCATGGATGAGAGAAACTCATATAACAATCAAAGCAGGGCATTTGCAGATAATAATAAAGCGGTATCCAAGTACTAATCAATCAATAGGCATGTGTTCCATATATAGTCGTACGTGCTGCAATGAGAAACTTGCACAACATCTTTTTGTCCTACCAGCCGGTGGCAGCCGCCTCTAGGGAAACTACTTGAAATTAAGGTACTCCTTTTAATAGAGTACGGGAGCAAAGCATTAACACTCCGTGAACACATGTGATCCTCACATCACTACCATTCCCTCCGGTTGTCCCGTTCTATCACTTCGGGGCCATTGGTTCCGGACAACGATGTGTGTATACAACTTGCAGGTAAGATCATAAACAACGAATATCTTCATGAATCAATAACATGTTCAGATCTGAGATCATACTCGGGCCCTAGTGACAAGCATTAAGCATAACAAGTTGCAACAATATCATAAAAGTGACATCTACGGATACTAGGCACTATGCCCTAACAATCTTATGACTATTACATGACCAATCTCATCCAATCTCATCCCCTTCAGCCTACAGCGGGGAATTACTCACACATGGATGGGGAAACATGGCTGGTCGATGGAGAGGCGTTGCGGTGATGGCGGTGAAGATCTCCTCCAATTCCCCGTCCGCGGAGTGCCGAACGGAGACTTCGGCTCCCAGACGGAGTTTCGCGATGTGGCGGCTCTCTGGAGGTTTGCGACTTCGACCTCCTCTCGTGCGTTTTAGGTCGAACCCGATAAGTAGTCCGAAGGGGGCGTCGGAGGCCGGCCGAGGGGGCCACACCATAGGCCGCGCGGCCCCTAGGCGCGCCGCCTTATGGTGTGGGGCCCTGCCTCCACCTCACTTCTCCTCTGCCCGTCGTATTGGAAAATAGGACCTTCGCAAAAATTCAATTTTCCCGAAATTGGATTTCGCACAACAGAGACACGACAATCTGCTGAAAACAGCGTTAGTCCGTGTTATTGTATCCAAAATACACAAATTAGAGGCAAAACAATAGAAAGTGTTCGGGAGTAGATACGTTTTGGACGTATCAACTCCCCCAAGCTTAGCTTATTGCTTGTCCTCAAGCAATTCAGTTAACAACTGAGCGATAAAAGAACTTTCACGAACACATTTGCTCATATGATGCATATATTCTCATGCTATGGCTAATACTTAAGCAGTTCATAATGAGATACATGCAAATAAGATCATCCAACAGCTATGTCAATCATGGAGAAGTACCAATAATTAATAATAAGCACCATGAATCATGTATATAAGCAGGATTGCAATGTTCATAAGAGAATATGATAAAGTGGTATCTCGCTTGCCCGTATTTGATCGGCAAAACATAAATGCCGAGGCACCTCTGGAGTTCATAGAAAGACTAGAAGTAGTGATTGTCAAAGATAAAAGCATCAAAGTTATACCACAATCAATCATATTTTGAGACAAGCATATTATACCAAGAATGACAGTTGTGCTCTCAAGATAGTGCTCAAAGAAAGAATGGAGACACAACATAAAAGTAAAAGATTGACCCTTCGCAGAGGGAAGCAGGGATTAACATGCGCTAGAGCTTTTCATTTGTAAAGCAGGAGTAAAATTATTTTGAGAAGTGTTTGTTGTTGTCAACGAATGGTAATGGGTACACTAACTACCTCATCAACCGGACTCACAAGAGCGGCTCCCATTTTATTTATTTTGGGTGGCACTCCTTCCAACCTTTCTTTCACAAACCATGGCTAACCGAATCCTCGGGTGCACCAACAATCACATACCATGAAGGAGTGCCTTTTATTTAAGTTTTATTATGATGATGACACTCCCCCAACCTTTGCTTACACAAGCCATGGCTAACCGAATCCTTCGGGTGTTCAACAATCACAAACCATGGAGGAGTGTCTATTTAAGTTAATTAATTCGGGACTGGGAATCCCATTGCCAGCTCTTTTTGCAAAATTATTGGATAAGCGGATGTGCCACTAGTCCCTATGAGAGTCCGTCAAAAGTAAATGACAAGGTTGAAAGCTAAACACCACATACTTCCTCATGAGCTATGAAACATTAACACAAATTGAGAAGCATTTTGAAAGTTTTAAAGGTAGCGCATGAGAATTTACTTGGAATGGTTTGAAATGCCATGCATAGGTGTTTATGGTGGACACTTTGGAACAACTTGGTTTTCAGGTGTTTGGAAGCACGAGCGGCGTTCCCGCTCGGTACAAGTGAAGGCTAGCAAAAGACTAGGGAGCGACAAAGAGAGCAGTAACTGTCATAATCATGCTTGCGGCAAAATAAATTAACGGAGCATAAAGTGATACAATAACTCTGAAGCAATATAAATCATCGAGGCTTAATTGACTTTTTGTTCAGTCATATGCATGCGTGAGCATATGCCAAGTCGATATAAATGAATTATTCAGAGGAGGATACCACAATGCCATACTTACTTATGAATAAAACAATGCAAGCAAACATCCATGACATGCTACTCATATTAATAAATTGGAACTAAACATGAGAGATCATGAACTACTAGACTTTCTCAAATAACATATACCTCACATGAACCAACTAAGCATGCTCATATGGATGAGTATATGTACAAAAATGAAAACAAATAGAGTTCATACCAGCCTCTCACCACAATCAGGTTGTCGTAGATCGTCATTATTGCCTTTTCACTTGTGTAGCTTGGATAATATGAAATGAAAACCACGCTCCAGCCACCGAAGACCATTGAACTCATGATGAACTTTACAAACCAAATAAGAACAGCAAATATTTTTGGTGTTTTCGAATTGGAAACAAGAACGAAAGAAAACAAGCAAACAAAGCAAAATCTTTTTGGGTTTTCTCATAGCAAACCGACGATAGCAAATAAAGTAAACTAAGAGCAAGAAACAAATAAACAAATGGTGAAGAGAAACAACAGAAATATTTTTGGTCTTTTTGTGTTTTAGGAAAGAAACAAAGCGAAAACAAAAGAATGCAAACTAACGAAACACAGAAAAGCAGGATGACAGAAATCTGCCAAATCCTGACAGCAGTACATAAATCGAAATTAACAAAAATCTTCCATTGCTCAGACCAAAAAGTGTTCAACTAATGAAAGTTAGATAACAACCTGGGGCACATGCTCAAAAATTGGCAACTCAAAATAACGTTCTGGCTGTGCGCATGAAATTTTTTGGTAACAGCCCAGAATCTGTTTTTGGACAGCACTTCCCCAAATATCATCTCCCTCTCATTAGAAAACCACTCTAGAGACTAAACAAGTATGTACAAGTATCCAGCAACCATAATATGCAAAGAATGAGTGATGCCGGTATACCTCCCCCCAAGCTTAGGCTTTTGGCCTAAGTGGAGTTCATTCCCACGAGGGCCGGAGTTCCACGCCGGTGGATCATACATGGAGTGGTAATAGGGCTGCGCAGAAGAATATCGTGGAGGTTCCACATGCCCATGATGTTGATATGAGGAGCTCGCTGCATCGGATGAAGAGTCGGGGTGCTCCTCGGCCTCCTCCACATCTTCCCTTGCACGACGGCTTTCCCTTTCTATGTATGCGTTTAGCTCATTTTCTGTGATCGACCACCCGTTCCTGGCATCAAGGTTAAACAAAGCAGGTGCAGGCAATCGTACTAGTTTTTCAATTTTCTTAGTTATACTCCAATTTTTCTTATACAAAGTTATCCTATAATGCAGGTTGTTCAAATTAGATGCATCTGAAATAAATTCATGTTTAATCATGGAAATAACATCAAGCTTCTCTATAGAAAGCGGAATATCTAAATGGTGAGGTTCTACACCATGCATAGCTAATAAGCGAGAGGCGATAAGACCTCCACAAATTCCTCCTTTCTCATGGTTAGTAGCAAGTCTACAAGCTATTAAAGCACCCAAATTATAAGTCCTATCCTGTTGCAAAGCAGAAGCTAAGAAAGCCAAATCTTGGACAGATAATTTACTTGCATTCTTTCTAGCAAGAACGCACTTTGTAACGAAATAAGCAAAGTAGCGGATAGCTGGCTGTTGAATGCTACTAATCTTACCACTATCATTGGAGACTCCCATTACAAATCATTGTATAAAGATTCGAAGCTCCCATGCCTCCTGATCTTCTCATAAATCCCCTCGCGTACTCTAATTGCTGTACAAAAATCAATTGAAAGGCAAGTTGATAGTTTTGTTATAAATCTTGTACCGGACCATGGGGTTAGTTTGAGACCGGTGAAATTAAATCCTCAACAGACACCGTTAGTTTAGCATATTGGTGAGGTTCTCCATAAAACCTTCCAACCCTGCATTGGAAATCGGTGTTTGAACATCTTGCAGGATTCGCATTGCGCATAAAATAGTGCATGGGTAATAAGAGGTATACTCCCTCTTCACGATGAACTCTCATCTTGCTGTACCTCTAACTCTTGTTGGTTAAGTTGGTGCATACTCCCTTCCATTTTCTGAAATTTTTCAACAATCATTATAAAATTTGATTTCAAGGTATATAATTGAGAGGGACTACTATAGGAACTTGCTAGAGTACTAAACATGCATCAAAACTAATTTCTTCCACTTAGAACAAGCATGCAAGCTCACTAAACATGTTATCTACAGCAGCAAAATATTCAAGATATACTCAACCAAATGAAATTCTAATTGGACAATCAAAGGAGTCACATACCAAGGAGTAAATGTGCCAAATTTCAAACAGAAATACTGAGCAAAGAGATCGAAAAATCGCGAGTTCTTGAGCGCAACACAGTGAGAGGAACTTGGTACGAGTTTTTCGGGAGAGAAGATGCTGGGAGGAAGAGATGATGTAGTGGGGCAAGGAGGGGCCCACACCACAGGGTGGCGCGCCCACCTCCTTGGCCGCGCCTTTGCCAGTGTGGCGCCCTCCAGTCCCCACAGGTCATCCTCTGGTGCTCCCAGTGCCTCGTCGAAAAATAGGACCAACGGTGTAATTTTTGTAATTTTTGAGAACTTGAAAAATGCACATTTCGGGTATTAAATTAATGATTCCGCGCATGAAAATGATTTCTAAAATCTTAAACAACTAAAGCATATTGCAAAACAAAAGTGCTACAGCAAGTAAAATAAGTGGAGGGAGAAAAGAAAGAAATGTTGTTTAGCTCTCTTATGCATTAAAATATACTTGTTAACAAGGTTGATCAAGTCTTGCTACCAAATAAATTTTATATGACATAAGAAGAAATAAACCTCAAATCAATCATGTTACCTTATATTGAATTGATATGGATCCAATCACAAGAGTTTGATATTCTTCTTTAGGCTCATATATAGGACAATCAATGGATCCCACTTTGATAGTTTTCACATTAAAAATTGTATTAACCATACTTTATCAATCCTCTTGGGAAAATAAACGTGTTCTTATCATCAACATTGAAAGTAACCATGCCTTTATTGCAATCAATAACAGCCACAGTATTAAGAAAGGGTCTTCCAAGAATAATGGACATATTATCATCTTCAGGCATTTCCAACACAACAAAATCAGTTAATATCAAGCAATGCTGAGTAACTTGAACAGGAACATTTTCACATAAACCAACAGGAATAGCAGTAGATTTATCAGCCATTTGCAAAGATATATCAGTTGGTATCAACTTATCTAAATCAAGTCTCTTATAAGAAAAAGGCATCACACTCACCCCTGCTCCCAAATCACATAGAGCAGTTCTAACATAATTATTCTTGATGGAACAAGGAATAGTCGGTATACCTAGGTCTCCAAGCTTCTTTGGAATCTTACCATTGAAGGAGTAATTAGCGAGCATAGTAGAAATTTCCTCATTGGGGATTTTCCTTTTGTTAGTAACAATATCTTTCATATACTTTGAATAAGGAGGCAATTTAATAGCATCGGTCAAAGGGATTTGCAAAAATAAAGGTTTCATCCAATCACAAAATTTATTATAATGTTCCTCCTCCTTTGATTTTAGTTTCTTAGCAGAAAAAGGCATTTGCTTTTGAACCCAAGGTTCTCTTTCATTACCATGTTTCTCAGTAATAAAATCTTCTTTAGTGTACTTTTTATTTTTAGCATGCTTTTCAGGTTCTTTTTCAACCTCTTCTTTATCAGAATATCATCCTTATCATTATCTTTATCATGTTCATTACCACTTTTTCAGCATCGAAATAGAAATACTATTAGGATCATTAACAGGTTCAGAGGATTCTACAACATTCTTATGTTTCTTTTTCTTTTTCTTAGATGGAGTACTAGTTTTAATTTGTTGAGAATCTTGTTCAACTCTTTTGGGATGCCCTTCAGGATATAGAGGATCCTGGGTAGAAACACCACCTCTAGTTGTTACTTCATAAGCATGTTTTTTTTTAGAATTATTTCCCAACAAGTCATTTTGCACTTTAGTAAGTTGATCAATTTGGGTTTGAACCATTTGAAAATGTTTAACAAGTATCTTAACATCATTGGAGGTTCTCTCCACAATACCATGCAATTCACTAATAGCTCGAGAATTTTCCATTAAATGATTTTCTACTCTCATATTAAAGTTTTCTTGCTTAACAATATAATTATCAAACTCATCTAAGCATTGAGCAGGAGGTTTTGAATACGAATATCTTCCCTAGTAAAGCGTTGAAGAGAGTGTACCTCAATCATGGATGAAGGGGAGTTATCTCACATAAATCTTCTATAGGTAAATTCTTCACATCTTCAGGTTTAATACCCTTCTCTTTAAGAGACTTCTTGGCTTCCTCATATCTTCATCATTTAATTTAATCATACCCTCTTCTTCACTATCGGTGTGGTTGGTTCAGGTGTAGACCAATCATCATGATTCCGGCCTATTTTAGCCAATAATTCTTCAGCGTCGTCCGGAGTTCTTTTCCTGAAAACACAACCAGCACAACTATCCAGGTATGCCCTAGACTCAATGGTTAGTCCACTATAAAATATATCAAGTAAATCATGCTTTTCCAAATCATGGTCAGGCTGAGCTCTAATAAGAGAGCAAAATCTAGCCCAAGCCTCAGCAATTTCTCTCCATCTTCCTGGTCAAAATTATAAATTCTCTGCAAAGCAGCATGTTGAGCACTAGCAAGAAAGTATTTCCGGAAGAAAACATCAAGCAATTCTTTTGGACTTTTAATAGAACCAGGAGGCAAATTATTATACCAAGTTTTAGCATCATCCTTTAATGAGAAAGGAAAAATTTTGGCGACAAAATAAGTACGCATCTTGATATCATCAGAAAACAAGCCACTAAGAGTAGATAACACAGTCATGTGTTCAACGGCACTTTCTTTTTCAGTACCACAAAAGGGTGTTTTCTCAACAATAGCTATATGAGATAAATCAAGAGAAAAATCATAATCTTTATCCCTAATGTTTATAGGAGATGTGGCAAATTTAGGATCAGGAGATAGTTTATATCTAACAGCATGTTCTGCAAGCAACTTTTTAATTTTTCTTGCATGTAGTAGCATTGCATTTTTCAATAAAATCATCATCAAGCTCTACATAATCTTCATCAAGATCATCACTAGAATATTCAACAGACTCAGGTGAATTAACAGGTGTAGCAGCATTTTCATTAGGAGTTTGAGTATTTTCAATTTGTCTAGACTTAGCAATTGTAGCATCTAGAAAAGATCCTAACGAACCATCATTATCAAGCACAGCAGAAGCATCATCACAATTATGAGAGGAATTTTCAGATTCAGCAGAAGTACCAGCATTTGAAGCTTGTGGTGGTGAAACAAGTTTACTTATCACAGATGGTGAATCAAGAGCAGCAGAGGTACTAAGAGTTGTACCTTTTCTTGTAGTGGATGGTAATATGGCGATCTTAGTATCGCGAGGTTTACCCATGATGGAGAATTTGCAGCGAACAATATCAATACAAGTGAACTTCCAAATAAAGCTATGCACCCACGGCGCAAAATAGTCTTGATGACCCACAAGTATAGGGGATCGCAACGAGTCTTCGAGGAAGTATTACCCAATTTATTGATTCGACACAAGGAGACAAAGAATACTTGTAAGCCTTAACGGCGGAGTTGTCAATTCAGTGCACACTGAAACAGACTTGCTCGCAAGAATTTATCAGTAGCAACAGTTTTATGGGTAGGAATAGTGAAATAACGGTAAAATAAAGACGCGGTAGTGATTATAGTGCAGGATTAAAAATACATGGAGGCAGGGGGACAGTTAACGGGCGTTGCATGGATGAGAGAAACTCATATAACAATCAAAGCAGGGCATTTGCAGATAATAATAAAACGGTATCCAAGTACTAATCAATCAATAGGCATGTGTTCCATATATAGTCGTACGTGCTCGCAATGAGAAACTTGCACAACATCTTTTGTCCTCCGGTGGCAGCCGGGCCTCTAGGGAAACTACTGGAAATTAAGGTACTCCTTTTAATAGAGTACGGAGCAAAGCATTAACACTCCGTGAACACATGTGATCCTTACATCACTACCATTCCCTCCGGTTGTCCCGATTTCTGTCACTTCGGGGCCATTGGTCCGGGCGATGTGTATACAACTTGCGGGTAAGATCATAAACAACGAATATCTTCATGAATCAATAACATGTTCAGATCTGAGATCATGACACTCGGGCCCTAGTGACAAGCATTACATAACAAGTTGCAACAATATCATAAAAGTGACATCTACGGATACTAGGCACTATGCCCTAACAATCTTATGACTATTACATGACCAATCTCATCCAATCCCTACCATCCCCTTCAGCCTACAGCGGGAATTACTCACACATGGATGGAAACATGGCTGGTCGATGGAGATGCGTTGGCGGTGATGGCGGTGAAGATCTCCTCCAATTCCCCGTCCCCAGTGCCCGAACGGAGACTTCTGGCTCCCGAGACGGAGTTTCGCGATGTGGCGGCTCTACGGAGGGTTTCGGCGACCGACCTCCTCTCGTGCGTTTTAGGTCCGAATCGTAGTCCGAAGGGGGCGTCGGAGGCCAGCCGAGGGGCCACACCATAGGGCGCGCGGGCCCCCTGGCCGCGCCTTATGGTGTGGGGCCCTCGGGCCCACCTCACTTCTCCTTCTCCGTCGGTATTCTGGGAAAATAGGACCTTCTGCAAAAATTTCGAGGATTTTCCCGAAAGTTGGATTTCTGCACAAAAACGAGACACGCGTTCTGCTGAAAGCGGCGTTATCCGTGTTAGTTGTATCCAAAATACACAAATTAGAGGCAAAACAATAGCAAAAGTGTTCGGAAAGTAGATACGTTTTGGACGTGTCGGGAGTCAAGGAGCAAGACGACGTGGATAAGCAGGACTGTCCCTTCTTCAAACATTGCGGGACTCAGGAAAGCCGATTGCCAACAATCGAAGACTGCAAGTGCAAACAGCAAAGGAAGGACAAATGTAGATTCGGTGTTCGAGCGCCTGGGGCCTCTCCCACCTATTAACAAGCGAGCTTGAGTCATCCAGAAGAAGAGGAGGAGTCAGGTGGAAGAAGATAGGTATCACCGACGGTGGTGCCCCGATGGACTCAGCCATTCTCAGAAACGTAGAGTGCAGCGGCTGCGAAACTGGAAGAAGCCGAGGCCGAGTGCCACCACACGTTGAGAAGAGCACGGCCCGATCTGCCGTGAAATTCAGCAAACATTGGAGACGAAGGCGCGCCCGCCAAAGAAAGTATGGCGCCCAAAACAGGCGAAAGCCGATGCAGAGCATCGGTGATGCGAGGCATCGGTGATACAAACATGGTGTTCATACTCCCGTCGGAGTTTCGCTCCAACGACGAGGAAGTTTCGGTGGCTCAATTCGACCGTCCAGACCGTTGCTGAGAAGCCACGGATAGAAGCTGCATGAAAGCCCTATACTTGAGGGGTTACATCAACGGGCAGCCTGTCAGCAAGATGTTGGTTGACAGCAGCGGTCAACATAATGCCGTATTCCATGCTACGACGTTTGGGGCATTCCAGCGATGATCTGATCAAGACCAACATCACATTAAGCGACTTCAACGGCCAGGCGTCAGCGAAAGGTGTTCTGAATGTAGAGCTTACGTAGGGAAAACCATACCTACCGCGTTCTTCATCGTCGATGCAAAAGCAATTACGCCGTCCTATTAGGAAGGGACTGGATTCATGCTAACTGTTGCATTCCGTCTACAATGCACCAATGCATCATACAGTGGGATGGAGATGAAGTGGAAGTCGTTCAGGCGGATGACTCAATCGAGATATCATTAGCTGCCATGAGCGTGTGGGAAGCAGATAACCAAGAGCCGCTCTCTGGAATCAGCTTAGAGGGTTGTGAGCGCATCGAAGCTTCGAAAAATGGGGTAAGGCTGGTTTTATCCACCGGCCTGAGAGTAGCAACGTCCAAGACATTGGACGACGTGGCAAGGCCGATCCCCGAGATCGGCCCTCAAAAAATGAAAAGCAAGGATCTTATCTCCGCATGCCACGTAGCTTCGGTGGAAATCCGAGAAGTTGCAAACCATCGTCAAACATTGCAACGGAAAAGGAGGCCGATTCCGGCCCAAATTATCCTCAACATACCTTTGTCTATGTTCGGCATTGATCCAAGATGCGAAGAGCCGATACCATCAATTACTTGACAGAATCGGCTCGGGGTGCATAGAGGGATGAGACACGAGGATACGAAGCTTGGGTGGATGTCAAATGCCCAACGACAGCTCAAGTATGGAGGGCCGATGCAATCGGCCAATAAAAAAACAGAAACGAAAATACATAATTTTTGGGCACAGCAGATGCGTGACATCGACTTAAAATTCAAAGCCGATGCATGGCCATCGACTCAAGGGGAACTGTTACATGCAAGCGTAATGAGCAGTCACCAAGTCACGTGGCGAGGCTCTACTGGAGGAACCCCTCATTGGGAATGCTTGGTGACTCAGGCCCTCTCCTCAAGGACTTCCAACTCCTTCCGTAAGACTTCCAGCTCGGCAGTACCAGCAGAAGCGTCAGTTAGGCATCCAAGACGGCCCTTTTCCTCATTTAATCTGTTGGTATTTGCCGGCAAGTTTGAGGATCGCATCCCTGGCTAACAGCAAGGACAGCATGAACGTGCAGATCAAGCTAGGATCATGAGAACAACCGACGATCGTCCAGTTGGACTGAACATTCTCACCAGAGATTGCATCATTGGACTAAAGAAGCTCGGGGGCAGTTCACGTCGAATGTTCTCGCTTTTGAAAGCGATTTGGTTAGAATGCTGATCTTACTACGGTGGGAGCCGATGGTGGCCCGTGCAGCTGGTGCCTTCATTCTCGATTTGAGGCTTGGGGGCATTGGCCTTGAAATTCCTCATTCGAAGAGCCGATGGTGTTGAAATGGTACATCACCATGTAACATGTTGAAAATTGCAGAGGAAAACCACCAGGTTGACGGGAGGAGTTTGAAGAAGGAGCCATCATTGTTGATCAGGCTCTAGACCAGTTTGTGCTGCCAGAAAAGGGCATCGGGAAGCTGTGAACAAATAGCACCTGTTTACAAGAGTGTCAACTTCAACATCAAGGTTGGCAGCAACGGGCCAGCTTTCCTGGGAGCATTAACCCAGGAGTTTTGCTATCAGGACGAACATCACGATCGGATGATTTTAAAGTCTAAGATCTAAGGGCCTCAAGGCTGCGCGTTGGACGTTCGATTGAAAGTTTGGGTCTGAATTTCATGGATTGCAAGTTAACATCTGAGAGGGCGATTGGATCGGTCTGTCTTGCAATTTGTTATAAAAGCTGATGCATTTCCATCGGCTCATCGAGTGTCAACAAAGGGAGAATCGGCTAGTCTAATATGGAAGAGATCGACAAAGTCAAATTGGAGAAATTTCTTCATTGATAACCAGATTTTTTACATAGAAGGAGCCGATTGCTCTCAAAAGGAATTGCTAGGGGATACATTGCCCCGTCTACTACTCCTAGCCCTACCCTATCTAGGGGCCGCTGCTGCCCTCGTCGTCATCGCCGCTGTCGGCGCTAGTCCCGGCTGGCTCGTCGTCGCTGCTGTAGCGGCCGCCGGCAGGACCTTCGTCGTCCTCGTCTTCTTCGTCAGCGTCGTTCGTCGCGTCGAAACGCTGAGATTCCCGGGCCAGGCGGTGCGCTTGGCCGGCGGCTCGTCGGAGGAGCTATCGTCCTCCTCCTCCTCCACCTCCTCGGAGGAGGTTACTCCCTCCCAGGGAAGGTCGTCGTCGTCGCTCTCCGCTGCCCCATTGACGAGGCTGCGGAGGACGCTCTCCCCATCGGTCAGGGATTGGTCGTCCTCTGACCAGATGGAGAAGTCGTGGCTCGGTTCGTCCCCGGCATGTGGCATGGAACGCAAGAACTTTCCGTTACGTCGGGCGTATCAGGGAGGACTGCGTGAAAGACCCGATGAGGAGGAGGAAGAAGACATATTGGCCGAGGAGGGCTTTTGGAAGTGCTAGTGCGAGGAGGATGAAGAAGGGAACTACAAGTGGCCAAATAAAAAGGGGATATGGTGGTTTAATGCCTAAGCAGTTTCCGAGGACGTGGTGCCGAGCCGTCAAGTCGTTCGGAAGGGGTTGAGAAGGCAAGACGTCATCATGAAAACACACTGCGACGACATGACCCTTCGAAGGAGACAGATGGTTTTGCAATTATCATTATCAAAACCGGGGGGCATGTGTTACCACCCGATTTTGGGCAAATGAGATGGGCCGTAAGTGAAGATGGGCTTAAAGGACGTACACGTGGAGCATCGTCGAAGCGGCCTTGTGCTAAGAGTTTGGGCTAAGTTGCCCGTGTATCTGTAATATAGTAGATCGCATTGTAGATTAAAAGATAGAGTCTGGCCCGTGCACGGTTAGGTGCACGCCTCAATTAGAAAGTCCCTTGGACTATAAATATGTATCTAGGGTTATCGGAAAGGAGGACAATCATCGTTCAGCAACACAAATCAGGCGCATCGCCACCCCTTTCTTCGAGGGTTTCTCCCTAAGCACCATGCTGCCTAGATCGCATCTAGCGATCTAGGCAGACTACGTTTATTCGTCTACCTTGTCTGCATTCTGAAGCCTTGTTGATGGCGGCAGTATATTTATCCTTAGGTGTTTAGGGGCTTGCATTGATGCTTTCTCGTGCATATCTGCGTGGCAATGCCGTCCCTCGACACCCGCTGCCCTTACACCTATCTAGGGTGTAGGGCAGCATCTTGCTTGTTCGTTACTTAGTAGATCCGATCTTATAGTTGCTCCTTGCTCCGTAGGGATTAGTTTAATATCTGCATAGTTAGGCCTTATGCTGGGGGTCGGAGGATCCGGTAGTGCGTTAGGTGTTGTTCACCGTCCCTGGGATGTTCCGGGAATCAACGTTATGTTGGTTTTTAGGCCTCTCGTAGGGGTAGTTTGCATCATCTTCCGTAGCTGCTCTACTAGGAAAAGGCTTATAGCCGCACCTCTTATCGCCGGCAAGTATGATTTAAAGATGCCGGCTCCTACCCTATCTAGGGTCGCCTCACCTTACCGCCGGCGAGCTTGAACCGAAGATGCCGGGGGTACTTGTATTATCGCTGGCGAAACGGGCCAGGAAGTGCCGGGGATATGTTGGGCCAAGAGCAGCCGAATGGGCCTCGCGTTACCGCCGGCGAATTCGGTTGAGGGCGCTGGAGATAAGCCCCACTACCACCGGCGAATTTGGGCCGCGCGGCGGGGGTATTTGGCACATCACAACCAAGCCACCAACACCACCCACACACGCACATCACAACCCAGCCCGTGACCTCCTCCCTCTCAGCTCTCAACCCTCCACCCGCCTCCGCCTCCACGGAGGAGCTCGAGCCGACCTCTCCGCCGCCACAATCAGCACGAAGCAGCTCAACAAGGAGGCCGGAAGGCCGCAAGGCAGCCAAGGCCGAAGTCCCAGAGCGGAGAGAGGACCTTCGCCGCCAACTACGGCGACGTCCCCGTCAAGGAGATCCGAGTCCAAGGCCTCGCGGCTGGAACCCTAGCCCCGTCGCCGCCGTCCGCCCGTGCTCTCACCGCAGCCAGCCAGGTTCAGATCTCGAGGAGTTCCGGCCACGATGGAGGACTGGGGTGACGCCTCTCCTCCTCCTTCGCCCCCCTTTCCCCTGCCTCTCGATCTGCGCGGCATTCGCCTCGCCGGAACCTGCTCCACGATTCGTTCCCGGCGCCGACAGATCCTGCCCCGCCGAGCGCCGAGGTCTACAAGGCCACGAGGTGGTCTTCCAGATCCCGTCCCTGCCTCTCTAGAGGGCGCTGAGAATCCATGGAGCTGGAGAGGCTATGCGGCGAGAAGGGCACGCCTGTGCCAGGCGACGTTGGCCCGTTCGGAGCTCAATCCATGGCGGATCAGGAGGCCGCGGAGCCGGATGATGACCCACAAGTATAGGGGATCGCAACAGTCTTCGAGGGAAGTATTACCCAATTTATTGATTCGACACAAGGGGAGACAAAGAATACTTGTAAGCCTTAACAGCGGAGTTGTCAATTCAGCTGCACCTGGAAACAGACTTGCTCGCAAGAGTTTATCGTAGTAACAGTTCTATGGTAGTGGAAATAGCGGAATAACAGACAGTGAAATAAAGACAGCAGTAGGGATTATAGTAAACAGCAAGATTAAAATACTGTAGGCACGGACGGATTTAACGGGCGTTGCATGGATGAGAGAAACTCATGTAACAATCAAAGCATGGGCATTTGCGAGATAATAATAAAACGGTATCCAAGTACTAATCAATCAATAGGCATGTGTTCCATATTTAGTCGTACGTGCTCGCAATGAGAAACTTGCACAACATCTTTGTCCTACCAGCCGGTGGCAGCCGGGCCTCTAGGGAAACTACTGGATATTAAGGTACTCCTTTTAATAGAGTACCGGAGCAAAGCATTAACACTCCGTGAACACATGTGATCCTCACATCACTACCATCCCCAGGTTGTCCCGATTTTGTCACTTCGGGGCCATTGGGTTCCGGACAGCGACGTGTGTATACAACTTGCGAGGTAAGACCATAAACAATGAATATCTTCATGAAACAATAACATGTTCAGATCTGAGATCATGGCACTCGGGCCCTAGTGACAAGCATTAAGCATAACAAGTTGCAACAATATCATAAAAGTGACATCTACGGATACTAGGCACTATGCCCTAACAATCTTATGACTATTACATGACCAATCTCATCCAATCCCTACCATCCCCTTCAGCCTACAGCGGGAATTACTCACACATGGATGGGGGAAACATTGCTGGTTGATGGAGAGGCGTTGGCGGTGATGGCGGTGAAGATCTCCTCCAATTCCCGTCCGCGGGTGCCGAACCGAGACTTCCGGCTCCCGCGGGTTTCGCGATGTGGCGGCTTCTGGAGGGTTTGGCGATGTCGACTTCTCCCGTGCGTTTTTAGGTCGAGGCGAATAAGTAGTCCGAAGGGCGTCGGAGGCCGGCCGAGGGGGCCACACCACATGGCCGCGCGGGCCAGGCCGCGCCGCCATGTGGTGTGGGGCCCTCGGGCCTCCACCTCCTTCGCCAGTGGCTCCGTCAATATTTTGGTAAAATAGGGCCAGAAGAAATTCCGAGGATTTTCCGAAAGTTGGATTTGCACAAAAACGAGACACAGAGCAATTCTGCGAAAACAGCGTTAGTCCGTGTTAGTTGTATCCAAAATACACAAATTAGAGGCAAAACAATAGCAAAAGTGTTCGGAAAGTAGATACGTTTTGGACGTATCAACTCCCCCCAAGCTTAGCTTATTGCTTGTCCTCAAGCAATTCAGTTAACAACTGAGCGATAAAGAACTTTCACGAACACATTTGCTCATATGATGTATATATTCTCATGCTATGGTTAATACTTAAGCAGTTCATAATGGGATACATGCAAATAAGATCATCCAATCAGCTATGTCAATCATGGAGAAGTACCAACAATTAATAATAAGCATCATGAATCATGTATATAAGCAGGATTGAAATGTTCATAAGAGAATATGATAAAGTGGTATCTCGCTTGCCTGTATTTGATCGGCAAAACATAAATGCCGAGGCACCTCTTGAGTTCATAGAAAG
The DNA here is from genome assembly GCA_030979885.1 of Lolium multiflorum. NCBI lineage: Eukaryota > Viridiplantae > Streptophyta > Magnoliopsida > Poales > Poaceae > Lolium > Lolium multiflorum. The sequence goes on along the minus strand of CM061748.1, from coordinate 306,464,700 downwards.
ACTAGAAGTAGTGATTGTCAAAGATAAAAGTATCAAAGTTATACCACAATCAATCATATTTTGAGACAAGCATATTATACTAAGAATGACAGTTGTGCTCTCAAGATAGTGCTCAAAGAAAGAATGGAGACACAACATAAAAGTAAAAGATTGACCCTTCGCAGAGGGAAGCAGGGATTAACATGCGCTAGAGCTTTTTATTTGTAAAGTAGGAGTAAAATTATTTTGAGAGGTGTTTGTTGTTGTCAACGAATGGTAATAGGTACACTAACTCCCTCATCAACCGGACTCACAAGAGCGGCTCCCATTTATTTATTTTTGGGTGGCACTCCTTCAACCTTTCTTTCACAAACCATGGCTAACCGAATCCTCGTGCCTGCCAACAATCACATACCATGAAGGAGTGCCTTTTTATTTAAGTTTTATTATGGTGATGACCTCCCCCCAACCCCTTACACAAGCCATGGCTACCAATCCTTGGTCTTGGGTCAACAATCACAAACCATGGAGAGTGTCTATTTAAGTTAATTAATTAGGATGGGAATCCCATTGCCAGCTCTTTTTGCAAAATTATTGGATAAGCGGATGTGCCACTAGTCCATATGAGAGTCCGTCAAAAAGTAAATGACAAGGTTATAAACACCACATACTTCCTCATGAGCTATGAAACATTAACACAAATTGAGAAGCATTTTGAAAGTTTTAAAGGTAGCGCATGAGAATTTACTTGGAATAGTTTGAAATGCCATGCATAGGTATTTATGGTGGACACTTTTGGAACAACTTGGTTTTCAGGTGTTTGGAAGCACGAGCGGCGTCACCGCTCAGTACAAGTGAAGGCTAGCAAAAGACTAGGGAGCGACAAATCAAGAGAGCGCTGTCATAATTATGCTTGCGGCAAAATAAATTAACGGAGGCATAAAAGTGATACAAGAAGCAAAATAAATCATCGAGGCTTAATTGACTTTTTGTTCAGTCATATGCATGCGTGAGCATGTGCCAAGTCGATATAAATGAATTATTCGGAGGAGGATACCACAATGCATACTTACTTATGAATAAAACAATGCAAGCAAACATCCACGACATGCTACTCATATTAATAAATTGGAACTAAACATGAGAGATCATGAACTACTAGACTTTCTCAAATAACATATACCTCACATGAACCAACTAAGCAAGCTCATATGGATGAGTATATGTACAAAAATGAAAACAAATAGAGTTCATACCAGCCTCTCACCACAATCAGATTGTCGTAGATCGTCATTATTGCCTTTTCACTTGTGTAGCTTGGATAATATGAAATGAAAACCACGCTCCAGCCACCGAAGACCATTGAACTCATGATGAACTTTACAAACCAAAGAAGAACAGCAAATATTTTTGGTGTTTTCGAATTAGAAATAAGAACGAAAGAAAACAAGCAAACAAAGCAAAATCTTTTTGGGTTTTCTTATAGCAAACTAACGATAGCAAATAAAGCAAACTAAGAGCAAGGTACCAAATAAATAAATGGTGAAGAGAAACAACAGAAATATTTTTGGTCTTTTTGTGTTTTAGGAAAGAAACAAAGCGAAAACAAAAGAATGCAAACTAACAGAAACACAGAAAAGCAGGATGACAGAAATCTGCCAAATCCTGACAGCAGTACAGAAATCGAATTTAACAAAAATCTTCCATTGCTCAGACCAAAAGTGTTCAACTAATGAAAGTTAGATAACAACCTGGGGAACCTGCTCAAAAATTGGCAACTCAAAATAACGTTCTGGCTGTGCGTACGAATTTTTTTTGTAACAGCACAGAATCTCTGTTTTTGGACAGCACTTCCCCCAAATATCATCTCCCTCTCATTAGAAAACCACTCTAGAGACTAAACAAGTATGTACAAGTATCCAGCAACCATAATATGCAAAGAATGAGTGATGCCGGTATACCTCCCCCCAAGCTTAGGCTTTTGGCCTAAGTGGAGTTCATTCCCAACGAGGGTCGGGGTTCCACGCCGGTGGATCATACATGGAGTGGTAATAAGGCCCCTGTGCAGAAGAATATCGTGGAGGCTCCACGTGACCATGATGTTGATATGAGGAGCTTGCTGCATCGGATGAAGAGTCGGGATGCTCCTCGGTCTCCTCCACATCTTCCCTCGCACGACGGCTTTCTCTTTCTATGTATGCATTTAGCTCATTTTCTGTGATCGACCACCCGTCCCATCATCATTGGAGAGGCTCCTCCCATTACAAATCCTTGTATAAAGATCTGAGAGCTCCCGCGGTGTTCCCCTGATCTTCTCGCAGGATCCCCATTGCGGTACTCCAATTGCTGCACAAAAGACACCAAATGGCAAGTTGACAGCTTTATTGTAAATTTTATACTGGACCATGGGGTCGGACCGCGACCAATTGAACTTGAAGTCATCTTGTAAAATCCCCGCACTTCTCATAAAGTCCACGCATGGGTAGTAAGAGGGGTATACTCCCTCCTCACGATTGACTCTTGAAACTTGCTGGACTTCCAATTCTTCTTGGTTCAATTGGGGCACACCTTCTTCCATTTTCTGAAATTTTCAACAATCATTATAAAATTTGATTTCAAGGTGTGTAATTGAAGGGAACTACTATAGGAACTTGCTAGAGTACTTCACATGCATCAAAACTAATTTCTTCCACTTAGAACAAGCATGCAAGCTCACTAAACATGTTATCTACAGCAGCAAAATATTCAAGATATACTCAACCAAATGAAATTCTAATTGGACAATCAAAGGAGTCACATACCAAGGAGTAAATGTGCCAAATTTCAGACGGAAATCTGGGCTGAGCAAGGAGATCGAAAAATCGCGAGTTCTTGAGCAGAAACACGAGTGAGAGAAACTTGGTACGAGTTTTTTCGGAGAGAGAAGGTGCTGGGAGGAAGAGATGGTGTAGTGGGGCAAGGGGTGGCCCACACCACATGGTGGCGCGGCCCCCTTGCTGGCCGCGCCGCCCTATGGTGTGGCACCCCTGGTGCCCCACAGGTCATCCTCTGGTGCTCCCAGGTGCCTCGTCAAAAAATAGGACCAACGGTATAATTTTTGTAATTTTTAGAGAACTTCGAAAAATGCACATTTCTGGGTATTAAATTAATGATTAAGGAAAATGATTTCTAAAATCTTAAATGACCTAAGCATATTGCAAAACAAAAGTGCTACAGCAAATAAAATAAGTGGAGGGAGAAAGAAAGAAAGAAGTGTTGTTTAGCTCTCCTATGCAATAAAATATACTTGTTAACAAGGTTGATCAAGTCTTGCTACCAAATAAATTTTATATGACATAAGAAGAAATAAACCTCAAATCAATCATGTTACCTTATATTGAATTGATATGGATCCAATCACAAGAGTTTGATATTCTTCTTTAGGCTCATATATAGGACAATCAATGGATCCCACTTTGATAGTTTTCACATTAAAAATTGTATTGACTCCACATACTTTATCAATCCTCTTGGGAAAATAGACAGTGTGTTCCTTATCATCAACATTGAAAGTAACCATGCCTTTATTGCAATCAATAACAGCCCCTGCGGTATTAAGAAAGGGTCTTCCAAGAATAATGGACATATTATCATCTTCAGGCATTTCCAACACAACGAAATCAGTTAATATCAAGCAATGCTGAGTAACTTGAACAGGAACATTTTCACATAAACCAACAGGAATAGCGGTAGATTTATCAGCCATTTGCAAAGATATATCAGTAGGTATCAATTTATCTAAATCAAGTCTCTTATAAAGAGAAAAAGGCATCACACTAACACCTGCTCCCAAATCACATAGAGCAGTTCTAACATAATTATTCTTGATGGAACAAGGAATAGTCGGTATACCTGGGTCGCCCAACTTCTTTGGAATCTTACCATTGAAGGAGTAATTAGCGAGCATAGTAGAAATTTCCTCATTGGGGACTTTCCTTTTGTTAGTAACAATATCTTTCATATACTTTGAATAAGGAGGCAATTTAATAGCATCAGTCAAAGGAATTTGAAATAAAGGTTTCATCCAATCACAAAATTTATTATAATGTTCCTCCTCCTTTGATTTTAGTTTCTTAGCAGGAAAAGGCATTTGCTTTTGAACCCAAGGTTCTCTTTCATTACCATGCTTCTCAGTAATAAAGTCTTCTTTAGTGTACTTTTTATTTTTAGCATGCTTTTCAGGTTCTTTTTCAATTTCTTCTTTATCAGGAGTATCATTCTTATCATTATCTTCCTCATGTTCATTACCACTTTCAGTTTCAGCATCAGAAATAGAAATACTATTAGGATTATTAACAGGTTCAGAGGATTCTACAACATTCTTATGTTTCTTTTTCTTTTTCTTTGATGGAGCACTAGTTTTAATTAGTTGAGAATCTTGTTCAACTCTTTTGGGATGCCCTTCAGGATATAGAGGATCCTGGGTAGAAGCACCACCTCTAGTTGTTACTTCACAAGCATGTTTTTCTTTAGAATTATTTCCCAACAAGTCATTTTGCACTTTAGTAAGTTGATCAATTTGAGTTTGAACCATTTGAAAATGTTTAACAAGTATCTTAACATCATTGGAGGTTCTCTCCACAATACCATGCAATTCACTAATAGCTCGGAATTTTCCATTAAATGATTCTCTACTCTCATATTAAAATTTTCTTGCTTAACAATATAATTATCAAATTCATCTAAGCATTGAGCAGGAGATTTTGAATACGGAATATCTTCCCTAGTAAAGTGTTGAAGCGAGTGTACCTCAATCGTAGATGAAGGGGGAATTGTCTCACATATATCTTCTATAGGAGGTAAATTCTTCACATCTTCAGGTTTAATACCCTTCTCCTTAAGAGACTTCTTGGCTTCCCTCATATCTTCATCATTTAATTTAATCATACCCCTCTTCTTCACTATCGGTGTCGGGGTTGGTTCAGGTGTAGACCAATCATCATGATTCCGGCCTATTTTAGCCAATAATTCTTCGTCGTCTGGAGTTCTTTTCCTGAAAACACAACCAGCACAACTATCCGGTATGCCCTAGACTCAATGGTTAGTCCACTATAAAATATATCAAGTAAATCATTCTTTTCCAAATCATGGTCAGGCTGAGCTCTAATAAGAGAACAAAATCTAGCCCAAGCCTCAGGCAATTTCTCTCCATCTTCTGGTCAAAATTATAAATTCTTTGCAAAGCAGCATGTTGAGCAGGAAAGTATTTTCGAAAGAAAACATCACGCAAGTCAATTGGACTTTTAATAGAACCAGGAGGCAAATTATTATACCAAGTTTTAGCATCATCCTTTAATGAGAACGGAAAAATTTTAGTGACAAAATAAGTACGCATCTTGACATCATCAGAAAACACGCCACTAAGAGTAGATAACTCAGTCATGTGTACAGCACTTTCTTTTTCAGTACCACAAAAGGGTGTTTTCTCAACAATAGCTATATGAGATAAATCAAGAGAAAAATCATAATCTTTATCCCTAATGTTTATAGGAGATGTGGCAAATTTAGGATCGGGAGATGGTTTATATCTAACAGCATGTTCTGCAAGCAACTTTTTAATTTTTCTTGCATCGGTAGTAGCATTGCATTTTTCAATAAAATCATCATTAAGCTCTACATAATCCTCATCAAGATCATCACTAGAATATTCAACGGACTCAGGTGAATTAACAGGTGTAGCAACATTTTCATTAGGAGTTTCGGTATTTTCAATTTGTCTAGACTTAGCAATTGTAGCATCTAGAAAAGATCCCAATGAACCACTATCATCAAGCACAGCAGAAACATTATCAATATTATGAGAATTTTCAGATTCAGCAGAAGTACCACGCGAAGCATGTGGCGGTGAAACAAGTTTATCAATCACAGATGGTGAATCAAGAGCAAGGAGGTACTAAGAGTTGTACCTTTTCTTGTAGTGGATGGTAATATGGCGATCTTAGTATCGCGAGGTTTACCCATGATGGAGAATTTGCAGCGAACAATATCAATCCAAGTGAACTTCCAAATAAAGCTATGCTCGCCGGCAACGGCGCCAGAAAATAGTCTTGATGACCCACAAGTATAGGGGATCGCATCGAGGGAAGTATTACCCAATTTATTGATTCGACACAAGGGGAGACAAAGAATACTTGCCTTAACAGCGGAGTTGTCAATTCAGCTGCACCTGGAAACAGACTTGCTCGCAGAGAGTTTATCAGAGTAACAGTTCTATGGTAGTGGAAATAGCGGAGTGACCGAGTGAAATAAAGACAGCAGTAGGGATTATAGTAACGCAAGATTAAAATACTGTAGGCACGGACGGATTTAACGGGCGTTGCATGGATGAGAGAAACTCATGTAACAATCAAAGCATGGGCATTTGCAGATAATAATAAAACGGTATCCAAGTACTAATCAATCAATAGGCATGTGTTCCATATTTAGTCGTACGTGCTCGCAATGAGAAACTTGCACAACATCTTTTGTCCTACCAGCCGGTGGCAGCCGGGCCTCTAGGGAAACTACTGGATATTAAGGTACTCCTTTTAATAGAGTACCGGAGCAAAGCATTAACACTCCGTGAACACATGTGATCCTCACATCACTACCATCCCCTCCGGTTGTCCCGATTTCTGTCACTTCGGGGCCATTGGTTCCGGACAGCGACGTGTGTATACAACTTGCAGGTAAGACCATAAACAATGAATATCTTCATGAAACAATAACATGTTCAGATCTGAGATCATGGCACTCGGGCCCTAGTGACAAGCATTAAGCATAACAAGTTGCAACAATATCATAAAAGTGACATCTACGGATACTAGGCACTATGCCCTAACAATCTTATGACTATTACATGACCAATCTCATCCAATCCCTACCATCCCCTTCAGCCTACAGCGGGGGAATTACTCACACATGGATGGGGGAAACATTGCTGGTTGATGGAGAGGCGTTGGCGGTGATGGCGGTGAAGATCTCCTCCAATTCCCCGTCCCGGCGGAGTGCCGAACGGAGACTTCTGGCTCCCGCGACGGAGTTTCGCGATGTGGCGGCTTTCCGGAGGGTTTCGCGATGTCGACTTCTCCCGTGCGTTTTTAGGTCGAGGCGAATAAGTAGTCCGAAGGGGCGTCGGAGGCCGGCCGAGGGGCCACACCACATGGCCGCGCGGGCCCCCCTGGGCCGCGCCGCCATGTGGTGTGGGGCCCTCCACCTCCTCGCCCTTCTGGCTCCGTCAATATTTTGGTAAAATAGGGCCATCTGAAGAAATTCCGAGGATTTTCCCGAAAGTTGGATTTCTGCACAAAAACGAGACACCGGAGCAATTCTGCTGAAAACAGCGTTAGTCCGTGTTAGTTGTATCCAAAATACACAAATTAGAGGCAAAACAATAGCAAAAGTGTTCGGGAAAGTAGATACGTTTTGGACGTATCACCGGACCCGTTGGCGTGCCCCCCCTGGACCGCCTGGAGCGCCGGAGCAGCGAGACTGCGAGAGGACTCTGCCAGCGCGTGGGAGCAGCGGGGCTGCCGTCACCTTCGCCTTCTCCGATCAGAACGACGAAGAAAGAGATGAGTCTTTCTCTATGCTCTGTATTGCCTAATCTTGCTTATCTTGTTTCTGAGACAATCTTTGGTGGTTCTGTATTTGATCTTCATGCTTCCGATTATTTCCTATATTTTCTGTATTTTCCTGTGAGTACAATGAGGTTGGACTCTGTCAAATTGTACAATTACAATTTCATACCGAAAGTAGAGGAAGCGGTTGCCTTGTACTCCACCAGAATGCGTGATGGGGATAGTTTTTGTGAAGTGGGTAGTTTCCATAAAACTGACACCCCACCAGAGTTATGAACTTATATATTGCGCACACTTCACATTCACTGGGCAATAGAAATTCAGCGTAATCACAGTGCAAGTGTTTGAGCCTTGACACTAATTGTATTTTCACTAGTTCACTGGAGTATAATTTCTTGAACGAAGTAGGGCATAAACAACCTTATTGATCAACACAAGGGGTATATGTGCATGTCATATGCTCAGTTCCTTGGAGTACTCTCCTGCTTGCTTATAAACTGATTGTACGAGTATAAACTGGTTTGGTATGTTTTCATAATAAGAAGGGCAGTGTCTTCACATTTTTATCGATTAGATGGAAACAATCAGAAAAAAGTGAAACAATGAAGGAGTATGTGTAGTATGCAGAAGTTACTCCTTCAGTGAAACCATGCAAAGTATTACAGTTTCTGCTGATATGGTGCCATATCAATAAATGGTGCATAAATTAGCTATTGTGAACCTCAATGTTCGTTTCCCATGCAAATTGTTTCAGTTTCTGCTGATATTTTGATATAACGTGATGAGAACCCCATCTGTTCATTGGTGCTTTCAATGTCAAGGTCTGGATGACTGATCACAAGAACATTTGCAGTTTGCTGTTTGTAATAGTAGTCTAAAGTCATATCACAGAAATCGTCTGCCAAGGTGCTGCTAGGATTGATTTGTCTTTTTAATTTGTAAAACAGTTGCTTGTAGTGCTTGTTCAATTAAACTGTTGCTTGTAGTGCTTGTGCTGAACTTGCAATTTGGAGTAGTAACGAATGTGCAGAACAATTAACTGAATTTGTGAAATTACAGTCCATTGGAGAGTTCATTTTGCAATGGTTTCATCCATGAATCATATCCTTGCAAGCTTCTGTTTCTATCTTGTGTGCTTTATGTGAAAAGGACATACTGAATTATAACCAAACTTCTTTATCTATTTCTTTCCTCTAGGATCTTAAAAAAGATACAGTTGGTGACACTTGAATTCAGGTCAGATTGGTGATCGCGGTGACTGGCGGTGAGCAATTGTACTGCGGGTACCTCTTACTGTCCTTGCAGCAATCCGTTTATTTGTGTGAATGCCAACAATAGTTGATAGTTCGTGGTTGCTGGCATAATTTTGCAAACATATTCAGTTTTTTAATTGGTTTTAACTTGTGTCTGATGTGTCCACCGTGCAGTCACCCACGTTTCTTTCTGAGGTGAAATCGCAGGCCATTTCTCCCTGCCTTGCTGAAAGATGATGTAAGTGCTCTCTCTGTCTCCTCGCCTTAATCTTTACCAGATGTTCTTTATGGCTAGCTTGCTTTCTCTTTATTGTTTCATTCAGTTCGATACTGGATCCAGTCCAATGTTGGATTTAGTAGGATTCAGTACAATGTTGGATTCAATTGGATACTGTGCTTGTGCTGTAATTGTTGCAGGGCCTGAGGACGCCGCCACCACTGCCGCATGTTGCCTGCTGTCGTCGATGGTCCTTGCCCTCACCCTGGCCTCCACCGCCGCCCGTTACCTGCTGCCGTCGATGGTCCCTGACCTCACCCCGGCCTCCGCCGCTCCTGTGTCTGCCCTCTCCCTCTCCGCTCCGGCCTGGGACCAGACGATGAGGCGACCTGGGGATCAACCGATCAGGGGACCTAGCACAGAGGTGAGGAGGGACCGGGGCTATGGAAGACTGCTCTGGATGAGGTGGGGATAGAAGCTGGCGATCGGAGTCGGAGGAGATCGCGAGGTCGGACGAGATCTGGAAGATGATGGCTCTCGGGGCGGAGATGGAAGACGCTCCCGCGGCCACGATTTACTCAGGGGCAGAAAAGTCATTTTGTACGTTTTCACCTGGTCGGAACGTTTTGTTAAACGTCTTATATTTCTGCACGGAGGGAGTATCTTGTTTCAATATATTTATGAATATTTGGAGCAAGAGTACAGCAAGTGTATGTTCCTGTGCAGTAATCTGTATTATTTCAGTATTTGGAAACTAATGATGTACTAGTCCGTGAACTAGTACAACATATGTACTGATGTGCTCTTGCTTGCAGTGCTTGCACTACTGAATGAACTGTTGTTCCATGGTCACATGGATCAAATGAAGAGTGAATTTGTTTTTATTCTGAAGGTTTTGTGATTTTACGTCAGGTTTTTCTTTTTAAATCCTAAAATACATACCGCTGGCGCAATGGGCTGTTTGCCGGCGGTAACTTAATACCCCCGGCGGATTGGAAAGCGCCGGCGGTAAATAATACCCCCGGCGAGTTGGCTAAGGTGCCGGCGGTAATCTGGGTTACCCCCGGCGGTTTGCAATGTGCCGGCGGTAAGGGCTTACCACCGGCGAGGTGATCGCCGGCGAATACGAAAGTGCCGGCGGTAAGCCTTTTCAGTGTGCCGGCGGTAAGCCTTTTTCTAGTAGTATGCTCCTATGAGCCAAAATGAATATCCCAATTTTGTAACGAGACAGCATCGCCAGCGTCCCCAAACCGCGCCGGATTGAGCGTTTGGGGGACGTGTTTTGTTCGTGCCGCGTTTGGGGGACGTCGCTCCCCAGCCGCGTCCCCCAAACGCCGCCCCAAACATTTAAAATAATTTTTTAACACATAAACCATTTATATCAAATGTAGCATATGAAAAAAATGTTTTCGAGGATTGTTTTCAAATTAAATTACAACAAACAATAAAACAAGTAATCAAATATAATAAAAAGGGCTAGATGATACATCAAGGTGCCATGGTATTTCCTTTGATCCTCCACAAATGCTCAACGAGATCAGCTTGAAGTTGCTCATGCACATTGCTGTCACGGATCTCTGCGTGCATGGCGAGAAAATCAGCAAAATCAGCAGGCAACTCATGATCAACCTCCGCGAGAGGGCCTTGACACTCATAGGGACCAACATGTGACCTAACATGATTCTTGCGGTCATCCTCGATGATCATGTTGTGCATGATCACACAAGCTGCATCACCTCCCACATTTGGTCGTGAGACCAGCTTAGAGCAGGGTACCGGACAATGGCAAATTGTGCTTGAAGCACACCAAATGCCCGCTCGACATCCTTCCTGCAAGCCTCCTGTCGCGTAGCAAAGTGAGAATTCTTCAGACCTGATGGATTCGAGATTGTTTTGACAAAAGTGGCCCATTTTGGATATATACCATCGGCTAGATAATAGCCTTTGGTATATTGGTGGCCATTGATCTCATAGTTGCATGGTGGAGCATGCCCTTCCACTAGTCTGCTGAACACCGGAGACCGCTGCAACACGTTGATGTCATTGTGTGATCCCGCCATGCCAAAGAAAGAATGCCAAATCCACAGGTCATAATCTGCCACAGCTTCAAGCACCACACTGCAATATCCATGACGCCCTTTGTATATACCTTGCCAAGCAAACGGGCAGTTCTTCCATGCCCAGTGCATGCAATCGATGCTTCCAAGCATTCCAGGAAATCCTCTGGCAGCATTTTGTGCTATGATCCTTGCAGTCTCTTCCTCAGTTGGCCCTCTCAAGTAGTATTTGCCAAACTTTCCCACCACAGCTCGGCAAAACTTGTACATGCACTCAATGGCAGTAGACTCACTCATGCGAAGGTAGTCGTCATGTGTATCGGCAGGTGCTCCGTATGCAAGCATCCTCATGGCGGCGGTGCACTTTTGAATGGACGAGAACCCGAGAACGCCTACAGCGTCGAGCTTGAGCTTGAAGTAGGGGTCGAACTCTCGAACGCCGTGGAGGATATTCATGAACAGGCCCTTGCTCATCCTGTACCGGCGCCGAAAATTGTCGGCATGTGTTGCCCCGTCGGCGAAGTAGTCGTTGTGCAGCATGGCATGCCCCTCCATCCTCTGCCGGGGCTTCGACTTCCTTCTTCCCGGCCTTGATCCTCCGCGGCGCGGCCTCTTCCTCTTCTCCGCCTCAGCGTCAAGCATGTCCTGGAGGGACGCGATGATCAGCAAATGCTCCCGCAGGTCGTCGTCGAACGCTTGCTCGTCCTCCAGCAGCAGGGCAACTATCTCATCGTCGCGTCCATGGCTAAAGCAAAATCAATGGTTAAAATTGCGCCGAGGCGACGACGCAACAAACAGCGACCAATCGCGCCTACCTGGCAAGTCGTCGAGCACCTTCTGTGCGCGGAGGTGGGGCGGATTTGGGCGCGTGGAGAGGCGGCGGCGGCACGACGCGGGGCCCAGCCCGCGACAACGGTGCTGACTGCAGCACAGATGGGACGGCCGGGAAATCCAGCGGCGGCGGTGTGGTGGGGAGCGCGGGAAGGAAGGAGCGACGAGAAAAGAGGCGCGAACCAACGGTTTATGCAAATAGTCGCCGACATGTGGGAGCCCGCCTCGCTTTCGTTGTGTCCGGCGTCCCCGGTGCGTCCCCTGTGGGACGGGGACGGGCTCGGGCGCCGGACACCGTATCGGGACGCGCCGGACAAAAATGGGCTTTGGAGGACGCGGCTGGAACGCTTTTTTTTTCCGGCGCGCCCCAAATCGCTTTGGGGGACGCTTTGGGGGACGCGGCTGGAAATGCTCTAACTATTGTATATATTGGCTATATGGTTAGCTATAGAAAACATGGCCATGTTTTGTTGACTCTATTGTTGAATTTGCTCTTTGGTAGCTAGTACCTATTCCCCAAGCTCGAGCATCGGCTCCAGCTTGGTCAAGATCATCTTAGCTATGCCGGAGCAGGCACTGGTGTTCGCCGTGCGCCGGCGTGATTGTTAGAAATAAGCACTCCGGCCGCACGACACCGTACACTCCTGTATACGAGAGGTATACGTACAAGTCTAAACCGGTTTGTAACCAGACTAGTTGGGTGTTACCGAGTAGGTTTAGAACTTGTAATCTAGTAGGATTGGTGGTGTTGTCTGCGCGTGTATATAAGTACACGGCCAGACCTGTAAGCTGTACCACCGTGAGTTGAGAATCAATACAATGAAACCAAGGTGCGATATGCACCTGTGGCTATAATCTTTCTTTGCTTGTGCGTACGTGAATAGTAGCTAGCTGCTCAAGATCGATCAGCGTTAGCTAGCTGATTATACGTGCGCGTCGGCGGAAGTAGCAGCGTACGTGCGTGTCTCGCTGGAAATCGCTTCGTCGTCTACGTCGGAAAGTACTCGACGTACAGGGGCTGTGTTTGGTATCAGATCGGCGAGAGTACTGCCGGGTCTGGGCCAACTCAGAGCGGCGAGAGTACTGCCGGGTCTGAGCCAACAATTGGTATCAGAGCCTCGTGGAGGATCTCCTAGTAAAGGGAGATCATGACGAAGGAGATGGGCGAGTATTCCGGTGTCGCGGCGCCGGTGTCGACGCAGTACCCGCAGTACATCCGCGACAACTACACGGTGTGGGCGACCACGATGATGTGGGCGCTCGAGTCCAACGAAGTCTGGGAGGCTGTTGATCCCGGCGGCGGCGAGTTCATGAAGGGCGCGCCGAAGTACCGCAAGGACCGACAGGCACTCACGGCCATCTGCTCAGTGATGCCGATGGACGTGAAGCAGCACCTGATCTCGAAGAAATCTGCAAAGGAGGCGTGGGAGACGATCAAGACGCTAAATCTTGGTCACGAGCGCGTCCGCGAGGCGGCCCTACAAACCTTGCAGAAGAAGTACGAGAATCTGGAGATGGGAGAAGATGAGACGGTGGACGCCTTCGCTTCGAGGGTCGCTACATTGGTCAATGGGATTCGCGCGCTCGATGAGAAGCTCGAGGAGATCTCGATCGTAAGGCGTTTCCTTCTCGCGGCGGCACCGCGTTACTTGTCCGTTGTTTCGGCGATCGAGCAGTGCGTTGATCTCAAGACTCTCACGATGGATGATCTAGTTGGACGGTTCAAGGCTCATGACGAGCGGATGAAGATCACCTATGGTGATGTGGTACCGGAAGAGCATGTTATGCTTACCCGTGCCCAGTGGCAGGCGGTGGTCGCCAAAGAGAAGGGCGATAAGGCATATGACAGAAGAAGTGATGAAGAAGCTTCTCGCCCAGCGAAAAAGTACATCGCAGGGGAGGACGAGGACGACGCTCCGCCGAGGAGGAAGTTTGACATCAAGAAAGTAAGATGTCATAACTGCGGCAAGCTCGGTCACTTCAAGGTTGATTGCCGGAAACCACCGAAGCCGAAGGAAAGGGCTCTCATCGCCCAGGAAGGAGATGATGGACCGATGATGCTGATGCTCGAAGTATGCGAGCTGAAGGACGAGGAGGAGCTACCTTCTCCATCACCGGCTACGGAGATTGTGATGGATCACGGTCTACCGTGTGTGGTTCACGTGGACAAGCTATGCGACGAAGGTGTCGTCGAGAAGCTACGGAGTGCCCCGTACCCATGTGAAACCACGTTTGAGGCAAGTGAAGCTTTGGAGCTCGTTCATGGCGATATATGCGGTCCAATTTCACCCGCAACCCCGTCCGGCAATGAGTACTTCATGCTTGTGGTAGATGATCACAGCCAATACATGTGGATTGTGTTGCTGAAAAGTAAGGATCAAGCTATACAAGCATTCGAGAAGATCAAGGAAGCTGGAGAGGTCAAGGCGAGGGTGAAGAAATCCCTACGCATAGATCGGGGTGGTGAATTGAAGCATAAGGTGGTGGCCATGGCACGGAGCATGATGGAGAGCAAAGACTTGCCAGGAAAGTTCTGGGGTGAGGCAGTCAACACGGCTGTCTACTTGCTGAACAGGGCGCCAACTAGGAGTATGGTTGGTGGGACTCCGTACGAAGCATGGTACGGACGCAAGCCCTCGGTTGATCATCTTCGCACTTTCGGGTGTGTGGCGCATTTCAAGACGATGTCCGGACATAAAAGGAAATTGACGGATCGGAGAACTCCAATGATCATGACTGGCTATGAAGAAGGCTCGAAAGCGTACCGTTTGTGCAATCCCTCGACGAATAAGGTGATTGTCGCGTGTGACGTAGTTTTTGAGGAAGACTTATCATGGATTTGGAATTCCACGGAACCGGATAATACTTTTACTGTGGTTCACAGTAAAATTGAGCATGCAGCTGATCAAGGACGGACTGGACGAATCAAGCGGTACAGGTTCATCTACGGATCGGACGCTGGTGCAACAACTGCAAGCAGACGAGGCGAGCCAGGCGAACCAGAGCGTGCGCGGAAAAAGCAGCGTGGTCAGGAGGCAGCGCTCTAGGTGGGAGTCCCAGAGCAAGCGGCTGCACACGAGCTGGTGGCTCGCGGCTCGATTTGCAGTGAGCCGAGCGACTCGGCCTCGAGAGGCTCTCCGCGCGGGAGGGCATACAACAGCCCAGACGTGGAAGCTGGCCAGAAGGCACTCCGCCAAGGAGCCCAAGAGGCGGGCCAGATGGCCTTGGTGGCTCTAGCGCTGGAGACAAACGTCCAGGAGGGGTGATTTCTCCTGGTCACGCGCGTGGAGGCCATGCAACAGATCCTAGTGCTGCTCCAAGGGATGAAGGCGTATTAGTGTCTAGTCCAGAAACTGAAGAGCTGGAAAGGCAAGAATCGCCAGATCCTGGAGTTTCAGCTGATGAAGAAGTGGGCGCAACGCCAGAAGAGAAGGATAGTCCAACTCACGCTCTAGCAGACGAGCTGGAAGTTGAGGACGTCCTAGCAAGAAATAGCATGCAGCAAGTGCGTCTAGCTAAACGATCGTGTCTAGAGCTAATCGATCGTGCTAGACGTGAACTACCTTGTACGTGGGTACCATACAGCCAAAAGCATCGGTTGGAATCGCATCCATCAGGCAAGGAGCATGTGCACGTTCCTCTGAATCTTGGGGAGGAAGTACTTCGACGAGATTACAAAGGTGAGTCCCGAAGAAGCGACGTGGGTCCTCAGCCAGCAAATGAAGGATCCGCAAGTGAAGAAACAAGCGCGTTGTCGGACGCAGAAGAGTACGCCGTGCTATCTCCGACTGCACTGGAGATGAGACGACTACGACCGACGCGAGCACGCATGCGATGCGTGTTGGACTACTATCCGAAGAAGGTACTTCGGACAGTAAATAATCCGGTGAAGATGAAGCACACGAAGCAATGTTTGTTCATCAAGGTACCGGTGAAGACTGAAGAAGCTGACAAGGAGAACTGTCGGCGTGAAGCTCTGGAGAAGCCGACGAAGGTAAAGTCGGTGACATGGGTTCCACGAGAAGTGGCGAAAGCAATGCCGAGGAAGACACCTGCGAGAAGCAGCTGGCGCATTTGGGACCCAGGTCGAAGTGAAGTGCACGTCGTGCTTAGGGGGTGATTGTTAGAAATAAGCACTCCGGCCGCACGACACCGTACACTCCTGTATACGAGAGGTATACGTACAAGTCTAAACCCGTTTGTAACCAGACTAGTTGGGTGTTACCGAGTGGCTCCAAACTATGTCAATCTATTAAAATTTGGTTGTGTTGTCAAAAAAAAAATCTACATGTACATCTCCATAATATATGTGCATTCGTCAAGTTTCAGGAAAAAACAATATTTTTTGTGCTCTAGGTAAAAAAGAGAAAATTTATCTTGTAAAAAGCATTATTTTAAGCACTGAGTTTTGTCTTTTTTACACACGTCACATGACAAGTCCATTTTTTATGAAACAACTTTGTGAGCGCGTAGCACGTGAAGATGTACATTGAATTTTTCGTTTCAATTTTTTTGATATTCAAAATTTGTGTAAGATAAATTTCAAAATAGAGGGAGCATATGCTCCCATGTTCAAAAACACCACTCCCGTTACCGAGTAGGTTTAGAACTTGTAATCTAGTAGGATTGGTGGTGTTGTCTGCGCGTGTATATAAGTACACGGCCAAACCTGTAAGCTAACCCACCGTGAGTTGAGAATCAATACAATGAAACCAAGGTGCGATATGCACCTGTGGCTATAATCTTTCTTTGCTTGTGCGTACGTGAATAGTAGCTAGCTGCTCAAGATCGATCAGCGTTAGCTAGCTGATTATACGTGCGCGTCGGCGGAAGTAGCAGCGTACGTGCGTGTCTCGCTGGAAATCGCTTCGTCGTCTACGTCGGAAAGTACTCGACGTACAGGGGCTGTGTTTGGTATCAGATCGGCGAGAGTACTGCCGGGTCTGGGCCAACAATTGGTATCAGAGCGGCGAGAGTACTGCCGGGTCTGAGCCAACAGTGATCTGGAGCTCGTCGTCCCGGCAGCGCCCACACCCCGGGAGACTAGGCGCCTGTCCGACATCGACGTTGTGCGCATGAACGTGTCTTTGGCCTTCTTTTACCCTGGCGGAGAGGACGGCGTCGCACAGCTGAGTGACCCGGCCGGCGTCATCCGACGCGCCCTCGGCGAGGCGCTGGTGCACTATTACCCGCTGGCAGGGCGGCTGCGGGAGTTGGAGGGGAGGAAGCTGGTGGTCGACTGCACCGGCGAGGGGGTGCTGTTTGTGGAGGGCGAAGCCGACGTGCGGCTGGCGGAGCTTCTTGCGGCCGGGCTCAGGCCGCCGATCCCGTGCATGGAACAGCTGCTCTTGGAAGTGGAGGGCTCAAGCGGCACGCTTGACACACCATTGATGCTCATCCAGGTATACCTGATAAAATCCTTCTCAGATATGCATGCGGGTAGGGCCGTTGGGGTAACTACTGATGACGGACCACGTTGATTTGTTGATAATTACCAGGTCACCCGGCTGCTATGTGGTGGCTTTGTGTGCGCGCTCCGCCTCAGTCATACCATGTGCGACGCTATCGGCATCGCCCAGTTCATCAACGCCATTGCCGAGCTCGCCCGCGGCCTTCCCGCGCCGACTGTCGCGCCCGCGTGGTCCCGCGAGCTCCTCGAGGTGCCTAGGCCGCCTACGCCGTCCTTCCCGCACAGCGAATTTGACGTTCAGCAGCCAGCGGCACAGGCACAGGCGCCGCAGGTAACTCAAACATTGCCGGCGCCGCCGCCAGTGGACGGCGACGACATGGTCGTGCGGTCATTCACCTTCGGCCCCTCAGAGGTTGCCGCAATCAAGAAACGCCTCCCTCCTCTCCTCCGCAACACGGCCACGACTTTCGAGGCACTTGCGGCGTTCCTCTGGCGTGCCCGCTCCGCGGCGCTCGAGGTCCCGCCGGGCGAGGACGCGCCGCTGGCAATCATGGTCAACTTCAGAGCAGCCGTTCAGCTGCGCCTTCCCTCGGGGTACTACGGCAACGCCAGCATGTCTTCGGTGGCGCTGGCTGATGCTGCGGCGCTGCGCCGCGGCTCCCTCGAAGACGCGGTAGCGCTGGTGCGGCAGGCGAAGGTCGCGGTGACCGCCGACTACGTGAGCTCCAGGGTCGATCAGCTGCGCGGCCGGCCGCCATCGTTGCCAGCGAACAGGTACTACCTCTCCGACCTTCGCCGTGTCGGGTTCCACCGCGTGGACTTCGGGTGGGGCAAACCGGTCTTCGGCGGCCCGGTCTACCCTGTCTTCGGCTCGAGCTTCTTCACAGCCTCTACGGATCAAAATGGGGAGGACGCGGTTGTCGTGCCTGTCGCGCTGCCGCGGCAAGCCATGGAGCGCTTCACGGTCGAGATGGAGAGCCTCTTCGTATCTAAGCTCTAGATGGATCCTGGCGTGTCATGACACCGGCGGGGGTGTAGAAGTTGCACGCAACCGGCGGAGCAGAGTTGAGTGCTTCTCTAGGACCACAGTCTCTCCTCTGCTTTCTTCTCTTTTTAAAATTTCTATGTTCTCTTTCATTTAAGAGAGTGAACAAATGGAGATCGAACTACATATAGCTTTTTATTTTAAAAAAATCGAAAATCCTGTTTTAAAGTTTTAAAAAATTCTGAAAACAATTCTAGATGTAGCTGATGATGGAATCTAGAAATATGCAAAATCTCAATGTAAAATTCTTAGTACTTTAGGTTTCACAAAAAAGAAAAATGTGTGGATTTGAGAATAGCGAATAGTGCACATTTCAAAACTATAAAACCTTACATATTTTGTCATTTTTGGGTAGTCTACAATAAAAAGAATTTCACATTGAGATTTTGCACGTTTGTAAATTTTATCATCCGAGATTTTTTTCAGATTTTTCTGAAACTTAAAACTATGGTTCCAAATTTTTAAAAATAAAGGGTTACATGTACCTCGGCCTCTGTTTGAAGTTTTCGTTCAATTATAGTACTACATCTATTTGTAAAACTTTAAACCTCCATAGATTCTGAATAGCAAATTTATTTTTTAAACCGTTTAAATATTTGACTTACTAGTGAAGGGAGCTTTACAATGACACCAATATTGAATATTTTTTATAGTTTTCTGAAATACTACTTTTGAAACTTAATGAAACATGTTGTTACTCTGTGAAACTTCGTAAATTTTTTCTTTAAAACATTATTTCACTATGTTTCAAACTAGGTTCATCAAACTTAAAAAAATATTTAGCAATTTTCGTATACTCAATTTTGAGACAAATTTTTTTGTATCTAGTTTCATCGTGTATCATCATGTTATGTTTTCAAAATTCAAATTTTGAATTTCATGGAAACGAGCTATTTTTAAGTTTGTTTAAAAGATATAACGGAAAGAAATACAATGATTGAAACAAAATGTTAATCTGATATATATTTCAATAGATATTTGTATTTTAAATTCAACACTAGAAATTAAATCCATGCATAAAAACTAACAGAGAGAGTATAAGTTTAGGGTAGGGTACATGCGAAGTTTTTTTTGATGTGTGAATCTCAAACCAAAGGTGAAGCAACCAACTGCAGATACGTGCAAGGGTACTTATGTCACTCTCGAGCAGAGTTGTGTACACTGTACGTGAACCTTGTGTTACCAGATGGATGACCTACCACTATGGGGCCTTGGGCGTCTTGGACCGGAGGTGCCCGTACCATATCGAAGACGGTGAACCGAGGACATTTCTCTCCTCCTCCGCCAGCATTTGGTAGGACCAGTGTGCTAGTACTTTAAAGGAATTTCTATTTTCGTGCTTTCGGATATTTAGTTGTGTTATTTTTTTTTTAGTTTTCTTCTTCCTCTAGTTTGAAACACTCACAAGTGCTGGAATGGACAGTAGCCGTTTGGTCAGAAGCCTTGACCGTTAGTCTGACGGGTGGGGCTGCACAGGGGCAGTTTCTCCCTGACCGTCTCGTGTGACGGGTAGGGTCACGAGACACGTCGGAGCAGTCATCCATCTATCGCTGACGTGTGGGTTGTTTTATTCTTGATTATATACGTGGTGTTGCCAATGACAAATAGGGCCGTTCTATAGGGCTGCCGCAGCCAATGACCAGTGTGGTCGTGTATTTTTCAGGAAAAAAAACATATATTACCGCTTTGTGGGGCTGTCGCAGCCAATGACCAGTGGGGTCGTCTATTTATTTAGAGAAAATCATATATTGCCGCTCTGTGGGGCCTCCCAGCCAATGACCGTGGGGTCGTCTATTTATTTAGAGAAAATCATATAGAGCCGCTCTGTGGGGCCGCCTCAGCCAATGACCGCTGGGGTTGCCCTTAGTGAAAAGGCATATATCCCTGCTTTTAGTTAGAGAGAAGCAACAAGTTCGCTAATTAATTTTTCTTAAGCTAGACCCAGCAGGTGACTATTTTTGCAGCTTAATCTAAAGTGAATCTTATGCTAAACATGGCTGGAACCTAGTGTTGTGTATCTCATTAGTCATCGGAGAACCGCTGGCAGCTCGTTCCCCACCCTCGGACGGAGCAGCCATCGCTGGCGCCTCGTCGCGCCGCCGGCTCTGTCCCCCGGCGGCGTCGGACGAACTGCGGCGCTGCACGTCAACCACGGCTCCAACACTTGTTTCGTCCGCACGCATTGTACCCACCGCAGGAAAGTCCGCCGCAAGCAGATCCGCCGCCCACGACGACCGGGATTTGTTCCGCGCACCAATTGGTAGTATAGCTTGGTAAGACCTCCGCTTCTGCCTCCCCCGCCCCCTAATCGATTCGGTTCCCGTAATTTATTAGAGTTTGCAGGTGCGAAATAGTCCTCAATGTCTGGTCGTAGCGGGTACACCGGCGAGGGTGGGGATTCGATCATGTCGTGGCCACGTTCTACTTCTCCTACCTCGTCGGAAGTGCAGGTATCTAGCTTCAGCTCTCTGTACTACCGTTGAATTTGAAGTGCCGCCATGGCCTGTTGGAGTGATTTCAGTTGTTCTTTTTCCATTATTGTTACAGTTAGCCAGGCAAGCCGATGATCCATGGTACATTGCATACCAAGATGAATCAACCCAGTGGTGTAGCCAGAGGATGGATTTGGAGGAGAAGGTGGCCAATTTAGGTGATGAATTGGCCCGTAAAAACCTGATGATATTCGAGCTGAAGCGTACTGTGGAGGAAGAAAAGAAGAATTCAGAGCTTATTCGCAAGGAGAAGTTGAGAGTTGAGACAGATCTTGCCGTATTTGATCAAGTGGTAGAAAATCTACAACATGAACTTCAAGTGATGGGAGAGGAGAAAGTAGATTCATCTGGGCAGTTTTATTAGGTGTCATCCCTGTCCTAGCAGTTATGTGGTTGTGGTAGATGATTTAGATAGTATAGAATTGTTATTCAGTAGATGGCTCTAACCACTGTATTTTGGTGTGGCTCTAACCACTGTATTTTGGCGTACAATTTCCTAGTTGTGCTAAGTAATGCGCGCGATAATTTTAGCATGCATGAACATCTTATAAAAGTGAAGGGATCCCAAAAGTGAAAGCATGTACCAGCCTCTCGGATCAAATACATATCAATCTTCCCAATCAAGTTGGGATAGGATTCAAATCATATATACGGATACATGGACACATCGAGAAAGTGGAGAAGCTTTTTTTGAGACGGAGGTAGTAGTTCGAATTTTTTTATCCCAATTTGAAATTGAAAAATACAAATTTATCATAATTTATCCCAATTTGCGGCGTCGAAAGCCGCGTAGCAATGGGCTAGAAGGGCCGGGACGACGGGCGGCTGAGGGGTGGTCATCTGCGCCATCCGCAAACTCGGACATGGAGGAGGGCTGGATCTGCGGCTTCGCAACCACTCTTGGCACCGCCGCCGTCTTGGTGTACTTCATCAACGACGGACCTGAGGAGGGCTGGATCTGCGGCTTCGCAAGCACTCTTGGCACCACCGCTGTCTTGGTGTACTTCATCAGCGACGGATCTGAGGAGGGCTGGATCGGCGGCTTCGCAGCGCGGTTGTAGACGATGGCTTCAATCGTCTTGGCATCGATTCGCACTCTCGGCACCGCCGCCGTCTTGGTGTCCTTCATCAGCAACGGATCTGAGGAGAGCAACGGAAGTGAGACATCGGCAGGCTCCGACATTGAAGGCTGGATCTGCGCCGTTGCAGCGATGTTGTAGGCGATGGCTTCAATGAGCTTGGCATCGATGACCACTGTCGGCACGGCCGCGGTCTTGGTGTTCTTCATCATCAACATATCTGAGAAGAGAAACGAAAGTGAGACAGAGAGAGATATTTCAACTATTTCTGAGGGTTAGATCCTCACCGACACTTTTAGATCCACGCCGCCGCACGGTTAGATCCGCGCTGCCGCACGCACGGTTAGATTCGCGCCACCGCATGCACGGTTAGATTCGCGCCGCCGCACACACGCTATAGTTCCGCTCCGCCGCACGCACGGTTAGATCCGCGCCGCTGCACGCAAGGTTTAGATCCTTGCCGCCACACGCACGCTGCAGTTTCGCGCCGCCGCGACCGCCGGAGTAAGAGCGGAAATAGGAGAGAGGAAGATGCGACTGGAATATGCGACTGCCAGGGTTGGTAGGTATATGCTCTGCTCTTCTCTTCGTATGTGTCCATCGAGGTAGAGAGAGGTATACAGGCCGTCCGATCATAAATGATCCAACGGTGCAAGCTTATGTTGAGCTATCAACCAACCAAGATCTGTGTGACATACATCTCGACCAATCAGAGATCAGCCAGTGAGTACAAGTGAGGAAAACTGAGTAGAACTAAGTGGGGGAAAATGAGGAATTGTTTATCGGAAGGGCAAAACTGAGTAGGACTGAGTAAAACAAGTGGACCCGGAGGGGAAAACTGAGTAAAACTAAGTAAAGCAGGGGCACCCAAATAATAAAGGGAGTAAGGGAAATTGAAGCTTTTGGCATAAAAATTGTTATATTGTGTTATTTGAACAAGATAGTACATTTTGACCGACGTGATATTGTTTGCAATTCAAAGATACACAAGTGTGACGAATTTGGACTCATTTGGACAAAGTTTGTAAGCATAGTGGGTATTTGGGAGGTGTGTTGAGTAGAAAGCCCTGCATCTTCATAGCTAGTAGCTCATGGACTAGGAAGTGGTTTTGGGAAAAACTTCATATCTCTATATTTCCTTTTCCATTATTATTTCTCTAGGTTGTAGGTAACATAACAAGACTGCATGGGAAGGTTCCACCATGTTTTGAATTATTTTGAATTAAACTAAACCCAAAACTATATTTTTTGAGTTTAGTCACTTATAAAATGATAAATGTGGCTTAAGCGATGAACTTATTCGAGGTGCATGACCATAGAAAACTTGCAATAACACATACATTATTGTGATTATTCAACATACAAACTTGGGAACGTCACACTAGTTCGAATTCAATACAAAGGGATCCCCAATACAAATTGTTCATACAAATTCAAATTAATTGTTCAAAATAAAATCTTTCTCATGCTCATGGTGTGACTCGCTGGGTCCACCACCTTACTCCGAGTAACCCTACCAGAGATATTACCGGTGTCTACCTTCCTTTTTCCCTCTTTCTTGTTCTTCTTCTTCTCTTCGGGTTGTGCCAAGACCGAGACAATTATATCATACGAAGCTTGTGGTGTTTCTTCTAATGCATTTTCTTCCCTTGCTTCTACAATCTGCTCTTGATCCATCGGTTTATCCAGCTCTTGATCCATTGCTTCACTCAGTTGTCTATGCATTTTTTCAACGGCCTCTCGATCCATCTGTTCCCTCTGCTCTCGATACATCGGTTCAAGCAGCTCTCGATCCATCTGTTCCATCTGCTCTCGATCCATCGGTTCAAGCAACTCTCGATCCATCGGTTCAAGCAGCTCTCAATCCATCGGTTGAAGCAGCTCTGGATTCACTGCTTCAATCTCCTCATGTTGAATTGCTGCTTCATTCTTCTCTGCATTTGCTCCTCCCGCCTGATCTTCCATTTCAAAAGCTGGGTCAACTGGATTCTTACAAAGCCTAGCAATGTGTCCAGGGGTTCCACAACGTTTGCATTTACGTCATCAAATCGGTGCACCACCCTCTGCACTAGCTCTGATCCTATTCTTCCTCGGCCTACCTGCCGGTCTAGTCAAAACTGGAGAGTACAGTTTGAAGCCTAGATCGACTT
Organism: Lolium multiflorum; assembly: GCA_030979885.1. Taxonomy (NCBI): domain Eukaryota; kingdom Viridiplantae; phylum Streptophyta; class Magnoliopsida; order Poales; family Poaceae; genus Lolium; species Lolium multiflorum. The sequence goes on along the minus strand of CM061748.1, from coordinate 306,440,589 downwards.
TCATCAATTGGTCTTTTCCCAATAAGGTAGGAACATTCATAGCATATGCAACCCTAAATTTGGCAACAGAGAAATACTCTGACACATACTGATCAACTTCACCTTCTGCACCCCCTATAACACTCATGAAAAACAATGCGTGTATGCAGGGTATCCCACGGATCTGCCATCGCCTACAATGGCATGTCCTATCAACCAAACTCACTGGATACCTCCACTACATGTTTTTACTGTCAGTGTAGGTTACCTCAGCCTCCATTCCTTTTCTGATGCATTTCATCTTCAATTGTTTTTCCCTGGCATGCAAAGACTTAATCAAAGATGGGAGCATGAGATGGCCAGCATATTTTGTGGATGCAATTCTTTGACGCAGATCAATCTTTATCATGATCATCTGCCTAATCTTATCAAATATTTGCCACAACATAAGCCCTTTCAATGACTTGACCTTTGAATTGAAACTCTCCGCAAGGCTACTTGTTACATAGTCTATCTTGCAAATTTCATTGAATTTGCTTCTTGACCACACCCTACCATGATATTCATCCAAGTACCCCTTCACCCCAAGTTTTTGTTTATACAACACATCCAAATAAAATAGATGATTCGTAATGATGCATGTGTATGAAGCTGGCCATAGGTTGTCAGTAAAAACTTTACCCTTGAATTTCTTTGTAAAATTTTGTACCAACTGTCGCATACATTCCCTATGCTCCACTCCAGGGAATACTGCTTCTACCGCACTCTCCAAACCTTTGCAAGCGTCTGTGTGGATAGCAAGTCCTGGTGGATGACCTATAAGGTCGCGCAAATTCTGCATAAACCAAGTCCAACTTTCCTCTGACTCAACCTCCAAACTCCATAAGGAACATGGAACATCCAATTGTGTCCATCAACTACACTAGCAGCAACTAGTTGTCCTTTAAACCTGCCATGAAGAGCTTTTGCATCCACGGCCAAATAAGGCCTGCAACCGTCCAGAAAGCCTTTCCAGCAAGCTTTGAAATAAACAAAAGCCATTCTAAAACATTCCTTCTGCATTATCCTCCCACTTTTCAATTAGTAGGGAACTGTATGCTTGTCTATCGCTACAACACTGCCTAGACTAGCCATCTCCACTTCAGCTTTGAAAGTGTAAAGCAACTAAAAGCTTTCATTTCATGGACCATTGATCCTGTCAAGAGCCATTTCCTTTGAATAGAACATCCTCATGTACGATATTTTTATATTAAACTTCTCAAATAACTTGGTTATGAGTGTTGTTGGACCAAGTGATGGAGTTTCTATCGGCCAATCTATGATTGCATCTACCAACCACCTAGTCTTTGCTAGCTTTGATTTCTCCTCTGGCGCTCCCGCTCGAGGTGGAAATGTATGGTCGATCGAGTACTTCTTTATCTGAAACATAATGATAAGGGCTGTCAGTAACAGTTAACAAATTTTACACCGTGATCTAAAATACACAACTGGTTGGCGTAGTACCTGAACCACGGTGCTTCTGAGCATTGTGGATGCATGCAGCCTCCACCTACACCTCTTGTATGGGCACTTAACTGTGAACCTACCTGGCTCACTTTTAATAACCTCATAATCATTCTTGGTGAGAATGCAATATGTAGTAATTGCATTACGGCAGTCCATCATCGTTTGAAATACGGTGCCTTCTGCAAGCTGAGGATCCTCCCTGTTCCACTCAATTGTTGGCAAGTCATCACCTTCGTAATCGGCTAAAACGAGGATGTCATTGTTCTCATCCTTCTCTTCATCATCAGTGTCATCAAATCTGGCACCTTGTGCAATATCTTCCATGTATTGATCCTCCATTGCCTGCTTACTGCATCGATCTACCAATTCAGGAAACATCAACTCATCCTCATCATCTTGAGGAGACGGATCCTCAATATCTGCATCGTCCTCCACATCGATCGCAGGAACGATCTGGCTACCACTAGCACTGGGGACAGATGGTGCTGCTGTGGACCTACAAGGAGCGCGGTGGCGCACACGATTAGCAGAGGCATCAACAGTAGAGAGACATGATGCCCGACCACCTGATGATGCCCCAACACCAGATGATGCTTGGACCCTGTCCACATGGATACGAATTTTACCGACACGGCAAGAATCATTCAAAGCAAAAAAGAATTCCCATATCACCGTCGGAAATTAGTGGAACAAGTCTTCCCTCCGTGCTGTTGACATATTTGAAATCAACTGAATCGCGATAGCCCCATGGGTACATAGCGCAGATGTTATCTTTCAAATCCCTCAATGAGATGGTGGTTGCAACCACCGCTGGGATGTAAAAATCCCGTCGCATTGCGTTCAGAATCACGCATAAAGCTAGTATCCAGCCTAACCACCCGCCGAAAAGCCAGCGCTGGATCAATCCTATTCAAAAAGTAACGCAGTTAGTTGAGCAACAACGATTCGCGCTCAAAAACTGCCTATTGTTAATTCACATAGGCACGATGCTTACCCAGATGGAATCCATGCGTTAGATCCCTCCAGTTCCCAATCTTCTCCGCGGTTGAGGGGCATAATCGGCATACCAGACGGTTGTACAAACTCTACCGCGAGAGGGGTAGATCTAGTGGAGGTGGCGGGGCCTCCGGGGACGATGCCATTCTGGCGGTGAAAGGATCGTATGCCGCACCTAGAGGGGGTGAATAGGTGCTAACCAATTTTTAGTTCTTTTTCAATTTAGGCTTGACACAAAGGTAAATTCTCTAGATATGCAACTATGTGAATTTCCCTATATGATAAGGTCAACTACTAAGCAAGATATAGCTACGCAATATATAGAGGAGATAAAGGATAGAGGTAACCGAGAGTGGAGCACACGGAGACACGGAGTTGATTCCCGTAGTTCCCTTCCTTTGCAAGAAGGTACGTCTATGTTCGGAGGAGTGTGGTCGCTACGAAAGCCAGACCAACAGTCACGAAGACTTCACTCAGGTCTCCTGTGAGCAACGCCACGAAGGCCTAGCCCACTTCCACTAAGGGATTTCCTCGAGGCGGAAACCGGGCCTTTACAAAGTTCTTGGGGCACACATCCACAACCAAATTGGAGGCTCCCAAATCTGTAACAACACAACAATCAACAACAATACATCAACAACAAACAACTAGGGACCCAAATAGGAACACTAGCAAAGGGTCCCTCAAGCATAAGAGGGGGAAATGAAAATCGCTTCGGTGAGGATGTAGATCGGTGTCTTCTCCTTCGAATCTCCAAAGATCAAGAGCTTTGGTTGGGTGAGGGAGGAGATCTTGCAAATCTTGTGTTCTTGGAGTGGCTCTAATGGTGGTGAGGCTTGGCAGATTTTTGGTCAATGATTGAGCAAGGAGCAAGGTAGAAGAAGGGGGTATAAATACCCCCCCCCCTAAAATCTAGCCGTTGGAGGCTTTCGGGGGCCGGATAATCCGGCCTAGGTTGGGGCCGGATAATCCGCCCCCCACCGAAAATCCGGCCCTGGGGAAATCCGGCCAAATGTCCGGCCCATGTCCAGGGATGTACTGAGCCGCGTCGCCTCTGGTCCTTAGCCGATTTTTGGGGGCCGGATATTTCGAAAATATCCGGCCCGGATTATCCGGCCTTGGGGAAATTCCGGCCAAATGTCCGGCCAAAAATCCGGCCCATGTCCAGGGAAGTACTGAGCCACATCGCCTCGAGTCCTTAGCCGAATTTTGGGGGCCGGATATTTTGCAAATATCCGGCCCGGATTATCCGGCCTGGTGAAACTTTTCTGCTTTCTTTTGACTCGTTTTTCCACACAAGTCACTCATATACATGTATCTATATAATTCCTGCACCACTTCATCAAACATTAGTGTATCACATGCATTGACATCAAACACACAAAACACATTGTGAGAGATGTTCTTTCAATCTCCCCCTTTTTGGTGTTTGATGACAATACACGGATTTGCAAGGAAAGCACAATAGAAAGCAAACATGTTGGCAAAACATAGAGGCACTCCCCCTACATGTGTGCATACAAGTAATTTGCATTTGAATACAAATACACAATCATATAGGTGTGAGGTGCCTCAACACAAGAGATATCCAACATGAGCTAGAAACAAGAGACATAGACATATATGGAGTTGAGACAAGGTGATAGAGATCATAACCATATGGAGATATATAATACCGAATATATAGTATCACACACCGTATAATAAACCTTGGTCTCAACATATAGAAATCCGAAATCCTTAATACGATGTCTCACAACCACATATAGCACGTAGTTTTGAACGAATAAACCAACAAGCCAAATAGTTCAAATAGACGACATAAAGAAGGACACAAGCAATAAAAGAATGATAAACGCATATGCTTGTGCCCTAACCACCATGCAAATCCCGTAGATAGAACCTAATAGAACACTTCTCCCCCTTTGGCATCGAGACGCCAAAAAGGGAAAAGCGCGATGCTACTCGCCCCCAAGGAGATCACTCGGAGCCCTCTTCATCTTCGGTCTGGTTCTCCTCTTCCTCTTCCTCTTCCTCTTCCTCTTCATCTTCATATTCAGTGTCAGCGACAGGAGGGGAGCTGCGAGTGTAGTTGGCCCTCTGAATGCAATCCTCAATATCATTCCACGGAACCTGTGACGAGTGCCACCCACTGTAACCTGGGTGAACTGGAGGCTGAGGCGGAGGACCTTGTGACGAAGGATCACCTCGCCAATGCCTACGTATTGTAGACTTGGGTTTCGGGAGAGCGACGATGGAGATTCCGGGAGCGAGATTAGGCACACGACGTACCCAGCTTCGGGTCCCCTCGGTGGAGGATCCCTACGTGCTGCTAGCAATCTACTATATGATCATAGATGTGTTTACAGGGTGCCGCATAGGGGGAGCTATGTTGTCTATCTATTGTCCCCCTATTTCGGGTGCCCTGGCTAGCTTTATATATGCAACCAGCCTAGGGTTTTACAAGAGTCCTAGTCGACTACTTCTTCGGGTTGCCTTGTTGGGCCTTCTCCATATTGGGCCGAGCCGATCCAGGTATACCAATAATGGGTACCCGAAGGGTATACCCATGTCAGTAGCCCCCGAGTGTCTAGGGAAGTCGAAGACTTGCGTAGAGACTCCAAGCATAATCATCTCCAAAGGCGAGGTCCCTGTCGTAGATCATGTGTAGCGTAGATGATGTCGACGATTCTTGAAATTATTTTTCTATCGGGTGCGCGGCAGCGCTCCCGATGGGAGTAGCCCCCGAGTCTATGGGTAAGTGCTTGCACTTAGGCATAGACTCAAGTTGTACTACTTGATGAAGAATTTAACTATATTTCTGGAGGACTTGATGAAATCCATGGGCTCCCGGTGGGAGTAGGCTCCACTCGAATCGTAGAATCGAGTTGAGTCTACAAAACTTGATTGTCGTAGATGCTGTCGAAGTTATTTTTTTATCGGGTGCGCGACCAGCGCTCCCGATGGGAGTAGCCCCCGAGGCTACAGCCAAGTGTTTGCACTTGGGTGTAGGCTCAACTTGCTTTTAATCGACTCCACAATTTTTCCTCTTTCTTGTATCTTATTGAGAGGGTGAACAATGCTCTCGATAAGAGTAGCCCCCGAGCCTATGGGCAAGTGCTTGCACCTAGGCATAGACTCAAGTTGTTCTACTTAATAACGAACTTAACCATATTTCTGGGCGCAACCCTCTTTTTATCAACTCCGTAGTTGCTATCTATGTTGTTCGGGGATAATGGTAAATGGGGCTGGTTCATCGACGGATCAGGTACCAGTTCTGCTCTTGTGGCAATCCCGCAAGAACCTACTTCAAGATCACGTCCCTGGACATGATCTCGGGACCTGGCGTAATTCGTCACGTGCCGCTTAAGGACTTACCATGATCCGAATTCCAGTAATGTTATCGGATCCACAGCGCGTCCGCCGGGATATTTCTTCACATCTGATGTGGAAAGTAGCAGAGCGCAGTCTTTGGCGATGCCACGCCCACAGACGGATCCGGGGTCTTACCTTCGCAGAGTTTTGCGGCATTCAGAGATTATTCGCGACTTTTAGCGCTCTGAGAATATATTGTCGAGTGCCTTGTTCGGCTGATGCAATGACCCATTTTGCGGGTTCTTCTATTTTTCTCTTGGGCTTGATGAGTCAGCCGAATATATTGCGTTCTTCTATATTGTCGTCAGGCATATCACCGATGTTCTTGATCGGAACAAATGACGAGTCAATGGACCCGAAGATTTGTCCACTTTTTTTTTGGTTCCTCCTTGATGAAAATTTCGTCGAGTTCCTCCTTCAGGAAAATTTCTTCGGGTCCTCTTTGAGGACAATTCTTCGGGTCCTCCCTGAGGACAATTCTTCGGGTCCTCTTTGAAGACAATTCTTCGGGTCCTCCCTGAGGACAATTCTTCGAGCCCTCCCTGAGGACAATTCTTCGGGTCCTCTTTTAAGACAATTCTTCGGGTCCTCCCTGAGGACAATTCTTCGAGACCTCCTTGAGCATAATTCTTCGGGACCTCCTTGAAGATAATTCTTCGGGACCTCATTGAAGATAATTTTTCGGGACCTCCTTGAGGATAATTCTTCGGGACCTCCTTGAAGATAATTTTTCGGGACCTCATTGAAGATAATTTTTCGGGACCTCCTTGAAGATAATTTTTCGGGACCTCATTGAAGATAATTTTTCGGGACCTCCTTGAAGATAATTTTTCGGGACCTCATTGAAGATAATTTTTTGGGACCTCCTTGAAGATAATTTTTCGGGACCTCATTGAAGATAATTTTTCGGGACCTCCTTGAGGATAATTTTTCGGGACCTCATTGAAGATAATTTTTCGGGACCTCCTTGAGGATAATTTTTTGGGACCTCCTTGAGGATAATTCTTCGGGACCTCCTTGAAGATAATTCTTCGGGTCCTCCCTGAAGATAATTCTTCGGGACCTCCCTGAAGATAATTCTTCGGGACCTCATTGAGGCAAATTCGTCGGGTCCTTCTTGAGGCAAATTCTTCGGGTCCTTCTTCAGGCAAATTCTTCGGGTCCTTCTTTAGGCAAATTCGTCGGGTCCTTCTTCAGGCAAATTCTTCGGGTCCTTCTTCAGGCAAATTCGTTGGGTCCTTCTTCAGGCAAATTCTTCGGGTCCTCCGTGAATAAGATTTCGTCGGGTTCTCTCTTGATTTCGTCGGGTTCCTCCCTGAAGAAGATTTCGTCGGGTTCTTTCTTGAAGACAATTTCGTCGGGGTTCTCTCTTGAAGACAATTTTTGTAGGCACAGTTCTTCTTTTGCCAACCTGAGATGTATAGTGAAGAAATATGGCGCAGCCCCCGAGTGTGGGGTACGGCGAAAGTAAATGATAATTAACTTTATGTAAAACAAAGGAATCACTTAGCTTATTGGGCACGACGGAGTCGGCGCGATGAAGTCTTCGAGTGCGGAGAAGAAGTCGAGCCGAAGTAGAGACCACCAAATAGCGAAAATAAATGCCGCCATATTTTGTGAGGAAGAACTAGCCGAGCCCCCGAGCGCTGCTGGGGTGATGTCATTATTGTTGCTTAGACACCGTGTCACAGTTGTTACTCGAGGCGAAATCATGGTCGAGCCCCCGAGTATTATCCGTGTCGCCGAAAGAAGGCCATTAAGGATGAAATACTGAAGATGAAGTCCGAGATGAAGTACTTGAGATGAATCCATATTAAAGATTACACCATCAAATATGAATCATATATTGAAGATGAACCCGCCGATATCATAGAGGATGAATTCATTGACCAGAAGAAACCTTAAATAACCATAGAAAATGAATCCGTTGATCCGAAGAAAATAGTTCCAGTGATAACCATAAAAGATGAATCTGCTGATATCATAGAGGATGAATCCATTGATCCGAAGAAAATAGTTCCAGTAATAACCATAGAAGATGAATCCATTGACCCGGAAACGCATCGGGTAATATTGTATAAGTGAACCAATAATAATCCAAAGAAAACCAATCCAGTAATCCGAAGAAAATAAATCCACCGAAGGAGATAAAGCCACTAAGTCAAAGAAAATAATTCCACCGAGCCGAAGAAAATAATTTTACTGAGCCGGAGAAGATATGTCCAGAGCCGAAGAAAAGAAGTTCACCAAGTAACCGAGTATATTTGTGGTAGCGAAGTAATGGCGCAACACCAAGTGTCGGGTGTATTTGCTGTAATATTGTAACGGCACAGCCCCGAGTATTCGGGTGTGGGGAAAGTAAATAATAAACGACTATTGAAAGATGAACACTTAGCTTTTTTTTTAATCGGGTGCGGTGAAGTCAACATGTAAGCAACTCGTGTGGTGGACGCAGTTGACGAAGCAGACGCAGTCGGTACGGCGGATGTAGTCGATGAAGAAGACGCAGTGGATGTTGTGGATCTTCGAGAGGTGAGCCCCCAAACATAGCGAGTGCGTGATATCCAATCGGCGAAAAGCGGTCCGCTTGACACTTGATCTAAATTGTGTGGTTTGGCCACACCAATTCTCCTCCCTGTGGGAACTAAGCCCACAACAATGAACGACTTCGTTTTCCTTTCGTGATTGAAGGCTTTTACGAAAACCTGGATCCACGTAGTGGAGTAATATTTGTTCTCTGATTTCGCTTCCGTGTGAATTTTGGTTTCCATTGATGCTTACCAATTCACCTACCAATCTGATGCTAGGAGCGAAGATGCTCTGGCCGGCGTGCCACCAGCACCTGAATTGTATGCACTGCTCAACGACTGGTTGAGCCATCGGGACCTGAAATTCTCACGCCTGTAATTCTTGCTCTTGCTGAAGATGTCGCTCATCAAAAAGTAGGGTCGATCTCGCAATAGCTTGTCGGTTACGAGCTGCCCAGTGGGTCGCTTGTCAGTTAAAATCTGATTTCTTCAATCCCCGGCTAACGAACTCGTTGGACCAGATGTTCTTCTCGGCTGACACAGTATAGACGTTGTTGACGACGGATCCCGCCCGGATGACAAAATCCAGTCGTCGCTAGTTCCCACAGACGGCGCCAATTGATGAAGGATCACCTCGCCAATGCTTACGTATTGTAGACTTGGGTTTCGGGAGAGCGACGATGGAGATTCCGGGAGCGAGATTAGGCACACGACGTACCCAGCTTCGGGTGGAGGATCCCTACGTGCTGCTAGCAATCTACTATATGATCATAGATGTGTTTACAGGGTGCCGCCATAGGCGGAGCTATGTTGTCTATCTATTGTCCCCCTATTTTGGGTGCCCTGGCTAGCTTTATATATGCAACCAGCCTAGGGTTTTACAAGAGTCCTAGTCGACTACTTCTTCGGGTTGCCTTGTTGGGCCTTCTCCATATTGGGCCGAGCCGATCCAGGTATACCAATAATGGGTACCCGAAGGGTATACCCATGTCACCTTGCTCACCACTGAGCTTGTGAAGAATAACCGCCTGAGTATGCTGAATTTCAGAACGCTGACGGCTGGCCTCAAAGTTCTCCTTATGGATCTCAATGTTCATGCACAGGATGTTGCGCTGAAACCAGCTAAGCTTCTTCACATGCTTCTTCATCATAGGAATATCAGCATGACGAGCAGGGGCAAAGCCACTAGAGCGGGCATCTCCCATAAAGGAGTCAGGAGCAGGTGCAGCATGGGGAACTGGCTTCTTCTTGTAAGCCTTCTTGACAGAGTGCTTCTCCTTTGGGAACCGACTCAAGTCTTCATCCATAGCAGAAGAGTTGTTGATGAGGAGCTGGATATATGGTGCATAGGGCATGGTAGTCCGGGAGACCATGGCATCATGAATCTCATTGAGGATGAAGTCCATAATATCAAGGGTGAAGTCTAACTTCTCATTACCATCACGAGCACACTTATAGCTGAGGTGCATAAGATCCACAAGGGCTCCACGGAGTGCGTCATTGTTTCCACCACTTGGAGCAATGGTGGCTCGAAAGAATCGGAGCAGCTGACCGTAGATAGGGAGGAGTCCCTTGTTAGAACCAACAACTCCAGATGAGTCATAGAGATTAAAGAGCGCATTCTTGTCGGTCTTCTGGGGGCCATGAAGGCGATGAGTCCCTCCCATGGGAACACCAAGAATCGAAGCAAAGCGGCGCAAGGTAGCATGACAATGGTTGGAGCCAGTCATCCGCTCCATAGTGCACTCATCATCTTTCTTGAAAGCAAGGGTAGCAAAGAATTGCTTGATCAACACGGGGCTATAGTCACACTGTATCTTCATCAGATCTTGCAAGCCCATCCTACCAGTTACCCAGATGGCATCCGCAAAATAATCATTGACAGCCAGTTTCTCCACATTGATAGCTTGCATGGGTCTCACTTTCCTCATGGGTTCATAAATGTCCTTGAAGATGAACTCCTGCTCCAAGCACCAGAAGCGCTTGTCCTCTATCTCATCATCCCTCTCAACGTCTTCATACCAGTTCTTCTGACGGATAGCTGCATAAGAGACACCGTCCATTGACTTGTAGTTTTCCCTAGGTTCCTTGTTCTTCCTCCTACTAGTGGTGGACTTGCGAGGAGCATTCGAAGCAAACTCATCACTTGACCGGTTCTGTCTTGGGCGTCTCCGAGTACCCCGAGAACCACTACCTGTGAGAAGCAAAGACGGATAGCAAAGAGAAGATAATGCTCATAAGTCATGTATGATACAGTAATGTACTCTAGAAACATACTATAAGTCGGTATAAGTCTAGACAAGATAGATTGAATCAACACTGCAGCAGCGACGAAGCTCCAGGCCGGATAATCCGGTGTCCCCGAGGGGCGGATAATCCGGCCCGACCAGATAATCCGGCTAGCGCGGGGGCCGGATAATCCGGCCCTGCGGATCTGCAGAAATCGCAATCAAAAGCTCGTCTACGACCAGATCGGCCTTATAGCATGCAAGAGGAGTATACTACACAAGATTTGGAACAACTAGGCAACATCTCCACCAAGAAAATAGCACATATAAAACACAACACCTAGGGTTAGGGATTGTGAGCCATACCCCCATCCATTGGAGGAGCTGCTTGGAGGAGATGAGAGCTAGGGAGGAGGAGCACCCGATCCACCCAAAAACTCCGGGAGGGAGTGGACGGGGCGGCTCCGGCGAGGAGGAGGAGCTCCGGCGACCTTGAGGGAAGAGAGAGGAGAGAGAGGCGCGTGGGGGCTGGTTGTGAACCGTTTCCCCCGCGGCCTCGGCCTCAAGACTCTCAAGATCTGCCCAGGCCGGATAATCCGGCCCTAGTAAGGGCGGATAATCCGGCCGGGCCGGATTTTCCGGTTTGCCCAGGGGCCGGATTATCCGGTTTTCTGGAAAATTCCAGAACACCGGAAATCCTGCCTATCTTTTGTTGGTTATTTGCATACCCCATATGTGATGTAATGAAGTATCACAACACATATAAGATGCATATTGACCAATAAGATGGGGCACCCTAGATCATCCGACCGAAATTCCTCAAACTCCAAGTTTTTACCAAAACATGACAAATGAGCAAGATGGAAACGGCTTATAGATGAGTGTAGGCTTGGGTTTAGAAAGCTCAAACTGTTAATGGTACATGATCACTCAAGTTTGCAAGATACGAGCGAATAAGGCCAAACTAGAGTGATTTCCCATAAGAACAAGGAGTTGTCAAATAAAGACATAAAGATCCAAATAACTCCAACTCTTCACAAAGAAGAGTGTGGTGGCCTAGGCCACCATATATGAGTGTTATGGCATGGCACCGCGAAGATATATCTTGGGCCCAAACCACTACTCATCATTGAAGCTCACATATCAACATATGATATAAAGAGAATGATTTCTTAATGTTGGCATTATGGGGGAGGGATAGCTCAATAGTTTAAACCGCACTCCCCCTATTTCCATGCCCACATCTAAACCAAATAAAGTTTTGAGATAGAGGTGTGTTTGCAAGATGGTCAAGCTATACTCCTTGAATCAATGATATTTAGCTCATTCCTCAAATAGCAAAACCTTGCTTCATCAAGAGGCTTCGTGAATATATCGGCAAGTTGGTCTTTGGTAGGAACATAGATAAGCTCAATATCACCACGGGCAACATGATCCCTAATAAAATGATTCCGGATCTCAATATGCTTCGTTCTTGAATGTTGCACCGGATTATAGGCAATCTTGATAGCACTTTCATTGTCACATAATAGAGGCACTTTGTCACAAATGACACCGTATTCCTTTAAAGTTTGCCTCATCCATAACAATTGAGTGCATCCACTTGCGGCGGCAACATATTCGGCTTCGGCGGTGGAGAGAGATATACAATTTTGCTTCTTAGAAGACCAACACACCAAGGACCTACCAAGGAATTGGCAAGCCCCGGAGGTTGATTTCCTATCATCCTTGTCTCCCGCCCAATCCGCATCGGTGTATCCATTGAGAATAAAACTTGAGCCTTTAGGATACCAAATACCATATCTTGGGGTATCAACTAAATATCGAAAGATTCTTTTGAGAGCCATCATGTGACTCTCCTTAGGAGAAGCTTGATACCTTGCACACACACCAACACTCAACACTATGTCCGGTCTAGATGCACAAAGGTAAAGCAAGGATCCAATCATGGAGCGATATACCTTTTGATCCACCTCTTTACCATTGGGATCTAGTGCAAGATGACTTTTAGTAGCCATAGGAGTGGCTACACCCTTCATCTCGGTCATCTTGAACCTCTTGAGCATGTCTTGGAGATATTTTGCTTGATTGATGAAAGTCCCTTCACTTGTTTGCTTGATCTCAAAACCAAGAAAGAACTTCATCTCTCCCATCATAGACATCTCAAACCTATCGGTCATAAGCTTTGAAAATTCATCATTGAAAGCTTGGTTAGTAGAGCCAAAGATAATATCATCAACATATAATTGGCAAACGAAAAGCTCCCCATTAACCCTCTTAGTAAAAAGAGTGGGATCGATTAGCCCAACATCAAACCCACGGTCTACCAACAATTCCTTAAGGTGCTCATACCAAGCTCTAGGAGCTTGTTTGAGACCATAAAGTGCTTTATCAAGCTTGTAGACATGGTTAGGAAAGTTGAGATCCTCAAACCCCGGGGGTTGCTTAACATAAACCTCTTCATGCAAAGGACCATTAAGAAATGCACTTTTCACATCCATTTGTTGTAACTTAAAGTTATGATGTGATGCATAAGCAAGAAGGATACGGATGGACTCAAGGCGAGCCACGGGAGCATAAGTTTCTCCAAAGTCAATTCCTTCAACTTGAGAGAAACCTTGAGCCACCTGATGTCTATGGGTGCTTCTATTCTTGTAGACAGTGTTGGGCCTCCAAGAGCAGAGGTTTGTAGAACAGCAGCAAGTTTTCCCTTAAGTGGATCACCCAAGGTTTATCGAACTCAGGGAGGAAGAGGTCAAAGATATCCCTCTCAAGCAACCCTGCAATCACGATACAAGAAGTCTCTTGTGTCCCCAACACACCTAATACACTTGTCGGATGTATAGGTGCACTAGTTCGGCGAAGAGATAGTAAAACACAGGTGGTATAGATGGTGGTAATATTGCAGAAAGTAAAGATGCAGTAAAACAGTAAACAAGCGGCGCCAGAAAATAGCTTGCTGGCGTGGGAAGCAATTCTTTGTGGTGGAAACAAGGCCTAGGGATCATACTTTCACTAGTGGACACTCTCAACATTGATCACATAATAAATAAGTTCTATTCCTTTGTGCTACATATACTCTTGTTTGATAATGAACACCATTCGTTGCGTAGGATTACACGAACCCTCAATGCCGGAGTTAACAAGCTCCACGATATTCATGTTTAAGTAACCTTAGAGCATAATAGATCTTTGCAAAATAAACCAAGTACTAACATAGCATGCACACTGTCACCATCACACTATGAAGGAGGCATAGATCACATCAATACTATCATAGCGATAATCAACTCCATAACCTACAAGAGATTATGATCATAATCTACGACAAGAACCACACGATGCACACACTGTCACCATTACACCATGCAGGAGGAATAGACTACTTTAATAACATCACATGAGTAGCACATAGACTAGTAGCGATACAAAGCTCATATGAATCTCAATCATGTAAAGCAGCTCATGAGATCATTGTATTGAAGTACATAGGAGAGAGATGAACCACATAGCTACCGGTACAGCCCCGAGCCTCGATGAAGAACTACTCCCTCCTCATGGGAGCAGCAGCGGTGATGAAGATGGCGGTGGCGTCGATGGAGGAGCCTTCCGGGGGCACTTCCCCGTCCCGGCGTGCCGGAACAGAGACTCCTATCCCCCAGATCTTGGCTTCGCGATGGCGGCGGCTCGGAAGGTTTCGCGTACCGTGGCTTATTCCTATCGTGTTTTAGGTCGGGGACCTTTATATAGGCGAAGAGGCGGAGTCGGAGGGCGACGAGGCGGCGACACACTAGGGGCGCGCCCCCAGGCCGCGGGGTGGTGTGTGGTGGCCCGGTGGCCCCCTCTGGTCCTTCTCGGGTGCTCTGGAAGCTTCGGTGAAAATAAGTCTGGGCGTTGATTTCGTCCGATTGAGAATATTTCCTTACTAGGATTTCTGAAACCAAAAAAAACAGGAACTGGCACTTCGGCATCTCGTCAATAGGTTAGTTCCGAAAAATGCATCAAAACGATATAAAGTGTGAACAAAACATGTAGGTATTGTCATAAAACAAGCATGGAACATCATAAATTATAGATACGTTTGAGACGAGCATCCCCAAGCTTAGTTCCTACTCGTCCTCGAGTAGGTAAACGATAACACAAATAATTTCTGAGGTGACATGCTACCATCATAATCTTGATCAACATTATTGTAAAGCATATGACATGAATGAAGTGATTCAAAGCAATATCTATAGGTTGCTAACAAATAGATAACATATAGCAAAACTTTTCATGAATAGTACTTTCAAGACAAGCATCAAAAAGTCTTGCATATGAGTTAACTCATAAAGCAATAAATTCAAAGTAAAGGCATCGAAGCAACACAAAGGAAGATATAAGTTTCAGCAGTTGCTTTCAACTTTCAACATGCATATCTCATGGATAATTGTCAACACAGAGTAATATGATGAATGCAAATAAGCAAGTATGTAAGAATAAATGCACAGTTGACACAAGTGTTTGCTTCTAAGGTGGAAGGAAATGGGTAAACTGACTCAACAATAAAGTAAAAGATAGGCCCTTCGCAGAGGGAAGCAGGGATTAAATCATGTGCTAGAGCTTTTCAAGTTTTGAAATCATATAGAGAGCATAAAAGTAAAATTTTGAGAGGTGTTTGTTGTTTTCAACGAATGGTAATGGGTACTCTAACTACCTTATCAACCAGACTTTCAAGAGCGGCTCCCATGAAGGACGTTATCTCTACCAGCAAGGTAGATCATCCCTCTTCTCTTTTGTTTACACATGTACTTTAGTTTTATTTATTAGATGACACTCCCCCAACCTTTGCTTACACAAGCCATGGCTAACCGAATCCTCGGGTGCCTTCCAACATTCACATACCATGGAGGAGTATCTATTTGCAAAATTAAGTTGCTTACTAATAGATCAGAGCAATACATGTGAAGAGAATTATTAATGCAAGTTAATTAATTGGGGCTGGGAACCCCATTGCCAGCTCTTTTTGCAAAATTATTGGATAAGCGGATGAAGCCACTAGTCCATTGTGAAAGTCTGTCAAGTAAATGACAAGATCGAAAGATAAAACACCACATACTTCCTCATGAGCTATAAAACATTGACACAAATAAGAGATAATAACTTTTGAATTGTTTAAAGGTAGCACATGAAGTATTTACTTGGAATGGCAGGAAATACCACATAGTAGGTAGATATGGTGGACACAAATGGCATGGGTTTTGGCTCAAGGTTTTGGATGCACGAGAAGCATTCCCTCTCAGTACAAGGCTTAGGCTAGCAAGGTTGTTTGAAGCAAACACAAGTATAAACCGGTACAGCAAAACTTACATAAGAACATATTGCAAGCATTATAAGACTCTACACTGTCTTCCTTGTTGCTCAAACACTTTTACCAGAAAATATCTAGACCTTAGAGAGACCAATCATGCAAACCAAATTTCAACAAGCTCTACTACAGTAGTTCTTCACTACTAGATTTAAACTACATGATGCAAGAGCTTAAGCATGATATATGAGAGCTCAAAAAAATTACCAAGTATCAAATTATCCAAGACCATATGAAGCATTTTCTTATTCCAACCAAATATCAACAAGTGAAGCGATCAACATTCGCCCTTGAACATTAAAAGCATGAATGAAGAACACTAGTGTTCATATGAAAAAGCGGAGCGTGTCTCTCTCCCACACAAGGATGAACTTATTCAGAGAATGAAAATAACAAAACGAAAATAAAAGCACACAGACGCTCCAAGTAAAATACATAAGATGTGACGGAATAAAAATATAGTTTCACTAGAAGAAACCTGATAAGTTGTCGATGAAGAAGGGGATGCCTTGGGCATCCCCAAGCTTAGATGCTTGAGTCTTCTTAAAATATGCAGGGATGAACCACGGGGCATCCCCAAGCTTAGACCTTTCACTCTTCTCGATCACATTATATCACCCTTCTATTGACCCTTGAAAACTTCTGCCACACCAAACTTCAAGCAAACTCATTAGAGGGTTAGTGCACAATCAAAAATTCACATGTTCAGAGGTGAAACAATCATTCTTAACACTTCTGGAAATTGCACAAAACTTCTGAAAGTTAATAGAACAAAGAAACTCATTCAACTTAACAAAAGCGGCAATGCGAAATAAAAGGCAGAATCTGTCAAAACAGAACAGTCCGTAAAGATGCATCTGGACTGGGCACTTAACTTTCTCAAATGGAAAAACTCAAAACTAATGAAAGTTGCGTACATATCTGAGGATCACGCTCGTAAATTTGCAGATTTTTTCGAATTTTTTACAGAGACTTGTGCCAGAATTCGTGACAGACAGCAATGCTGTTTCTGCGCAGCGATCCCAAATATAACATCAACTTTAGCATAGAAACTTTACTTGGCACAAAAATGATAAGGAGAGGTTGCTACAGTAGTAAACAACTTCCAAAACTCAACAAAACAAAAATTGCTGTAGTAAAATAAACACATGGGTTATCTCCCAAGAAGTTCTTTCTTTATAGCCATTAAGATGGGCTCAACAGTTTTAATGATGCTCTCGCAAGAAATAGTATTTGAAGCAAAAGAGAGCATCAAGAGGCAAATTCAAAACACATTTAAGTCTAATATGCTTCCTATGCATAGGAATCTTGTACACAAATAAATTCATGAAGAACAAAATGGCAAGCATAGAAAAGCAACACAAGCGCAATTTCAAGATTCTCAACATAAAGAGGGGAAACTTAATATTATTAAGATGCATATAACCATGTTTCCCTCTCTCATAATAACTTTCAGTAGCATCATGAACAAACTCAACAATATAAGTATCATATGAAACATTCTTGTCATGAGCCACATGCATAAAATTATTACTCTCCACATAAGCATAATCAATTTTATTAGTTGTAGTGGGAGCAAATTCAACAAAGTAGCTATCATTATTATTCTTATCAAGTGTAGGAGGCATAGTATAATCATAATAAAATTTACTCTCCATAGTAGGCGGCACCAAAAGACCACTATCATTATAATCATCATAAATAGGAGGCAAAGTATCATCAAAGAAAATTTTCTCCTCAATGCTTGGGGGACTAAAAATATCATGCTCATCAAAACCAGCTTCCCCAAGCTTAGAATTTTCCATATCATTAACAATGGTGTTCAAAGCGTTCATACTAATATCATTGCTACTAGCATGCAAATAAGATTCCATAGGTTTTTAATTTTCACAGCAAACAATCCATGTCTTAACTCAGGAAATAAAATAAGAAGCTCATTGTTGCTTTCCATTATGCCTAACTAGTGTAAACAAGAAACCAAAAGATGCAATTGCAGGATCTAAAGGAAATAGCTCGAGTACTTACAACGGCGCCGGAAAATAGCTTAGTAGCCGAGATCGGAGTGTGAGTACCTTTTACCTTTCCTCCCGGCAACGGCGCCAGAAAATAGCTTGATGTCTACGGGTGCTTCTATTCTTGTAGACAGTGTTGGGCCTCCAAGAGCAGAGGTTTGTAGAACAGCAACAAGTTTTCCTTAAGTGGATCACCCAAGGTTTATCGAACTCAGGAGGAAGAGGTCAAAGATATCCCTCTCAAGCAACCCTGCAATCACGATACAAGAAGTCTCTTGTGTCCCCAACACACCTAATACACTTGTCGATGTATAGGTGCACTAGTTCGGCGAAGAGATAGTAAAACACATGTGGTATAGATGGTGGTAATATTGCAGAAAGTAAAGATGCAGTAAAACAGTAAACAAGCGGCGCCAGAAAATAGCTTGCTGGCGTGGGAAGCAATTCTTTGTGGTGGAAACAAGGCCTAGGGATCATACTTTCACTAGTGGACACTCTCAACATTGATCACATAATAAATAAGTTCTCTTCCTTTGTGCTACATATACTCTTGTTTGATAATGAACACCATTCGTTGCGTAGGATTACACGAACCCTCAATGCCGGAGTTAACAAGCTCCACAACATTCGATATTCATGTTTAAGTAACCTTAGAGCATAATAGATCTTTGCAAAATAAACCAAGTACTAACATAGCATGCACACTGTCACCATCACACTATGAAGGAGGCATAGATTACATCAATACTATCATAGCGATAATCAACTCCATAACCTACAAGAGATTATGATCATAATCTACGACAAGAACCACACGATGCACACACTGTCACCATTACACCATGCAGGAGGAATAGACTACTTTAATAACATCACATGAGTAGCACATAGACTAGTAGCGATACAAAGCTCATATGAATCTCAATCATGTAAAGCAGCTCATGAGATCATTGTATTGAAGTACATAGAGAGAGATGAACCACATAGCTACCGGTACAGCCCCGAGCCTCGATGAAGAACTACTCCTCCTCATGGGAGCAGCGGTGATGAAGATGGCGGTGGCGTCGATGGAGGAGCCTTCCGGGGGCACTTCCCCGTCCCGGCGGCGTGCCGGAACAGAGACTCATGTCCCCCAGATCTTGGCTTCGCGATGGCGGCGGCTCTGGAAGGTTTCGCGTACCGTGGCTTATTCCTATCGTGTTTTAGGTCAGGGACCTTTATATAGGCGAAGAGGCAGAGTCGGAGGGCTGACGAGGCGGCGACACACTAGGGGGGCGCGCCCCCTGGGCCGCGCCGGGGTGGTGTGTGGTGGCCCAGTGGCCCCCTCTGGTCCTTCTCGGGTGCTCTGGAAGCTTCCGTGAAAATAGGGGGCGTTGATTTCGTCCGATTCCGAGAATATTTCCTTACTAGGATTTCTGAAACCAAAAACAGCAGAAAACAGGAACGGCACTTCGGCATCTCGTCAATAGGTTAGTTCCGGAAAACGCATCAAAACGATATAAAGTGTGAACAAAACATGTAGGTATTTTCATAAAACAAGCATGGAACATCAGAAATTATAGATACGTTTGAGACGTATAACCACCAATCTTGCCTTGTTCGTCACAACATTTCCAAACTCATCTTGTTTGTTCTTGAAAATCTATTTAGTGCCTATAACATTGCGGCACTCCTTTGGCTTCTCTACTAAGGTCCACACTTTGTTGCGCTTGAAGTTGTTGAGTTCCTCGTGCATAGCTTCCACCCAATCCGAATCTTCAAGGGCTTCAAATACTTTCTTGGGTTCCACTAAGGAGATATAAGCATGATGATTGCTAAAGTTAGCCAATTGCCTTCTTGTGGAAACCTTTGCTCGAACATCACCAAGGACCTTGTCATGTGTGTGTCCACGAATTTCAAGGGTCCTTTCTCTTCTTGCTAGACGACGGGCCTCGATCTCCTCCTTGGTCCTTCTTGGCCTTGGAGGTATCACTTGATCAACTTGATCATTTGGGTCCCCGTCTTGACCTTCAATTTGAGCTTCCTCAATTTCTTGAGAATGCTCAACCTCATGTGCTTGATCTTGGACAACATTTGGTGAAGTGCAAACATCGAATGGATACTCATCGGAGCCATCATGAATCCTTGATTGATCTTGTCCTTGATCTTGTACATGAGAGGGAGGGTTTTCTTCTTGTTCTTGGGTTGGTGCATCATTAGCTTCAAGAGATGGAGTTTGTTGATGTTGAGAAGATGAGGGCTCCACCGTGGTAGAGCATAGTTCTTCCCGAGACGCCACACCGTGTCCCTCAATGGGGCGGAAAAATCCCACACCCATTCTTACTATGGCATCTTGAGGTATTTCATCACCTGCACAAACATCAACTTGCCCCACTTGGGAGCCATCATTTTCTTCGAACTTCACACTACAAGATTCGATGATAATCTTGGAAGATATATCAAAGACTCTATAAGTGTGAGATTCGGCACCGTAACCAACAAATATACCCTCCAAAGCTTTAGGAGCAAATTTAGACAAACGAACTCCTTTGATTTTATAGAAACACTTACACCCGAACACCTTGAAGTATGAGATATTAGGCTTGTTGCCGGTGAGTATTTCATATGGAGTCTTGTTCAATCCCTTACGGAGATAGAGCCGGTTAGAAGAATGGCAAGCGGTGGAGATGGCTTCGGCCCAAAAATTATAGCGGGATTTGTATTCCGCCATCATAGACCTTGCCATATCCAAAAGAGTCCGGTTCTTCCTCTCCGCAACACCATTTTGTTGAGGGGTGTATGCAGCGGAATATTGATGTCTTATCCCCTCATCACTAAGAAAATCATTGAGTGTGTAGTTCTTGAACTCGGAGCCGTTGTCACTTCTTATTGCCATAATAAGGAGGTTGTGTTGGCGTTGCACCTCGGTGGCAAAGTCAATGAAGATTTGTTGAGTCTCATCTTTCGATTTGAGAAAGAAGACCCAAGTGTATCTTGAATAGTCATCAACAATTACCAAGCAATATTTCTTCCCACCAAAGCTTGCATGAGTGGTAGGACCAAAGAGATCCACATGAAGGAGCTCCAAGATCCTCTTGGAAGAGATGATAGTCTTGCTTGGGTGCGGAGAGTCATGCATTTTGCCTTCAACACAAGCCCTACAAACACGATCTTTGGCAAAAGAAACATTTTCCATTAGTCCCACAATATGGTTCCCCTTGTGGAGACTTTGCAAAGTTCTCATGTTGACATGGGCTAAGCGGCGATGCCACAACCAACCCACATCCGCCTTTCCGAATAGGCACATCGCACTTGAAGTGGTGGTCCCCGAAAAGTCCACCACATACAAGTTATGTTCGCGATACCCAACGAAAGCGACTTTTAGAGTCTTGCTCCACAAGAGGACCACAATATCATTATCAATAAAGACGGCGAAACCCATCTTGCCAAGGGCGGAAACGGAAAGTAAATTGTAACCAAGGGTTTTGACAAGCATGACATCCACAAGAGTAACGTTGTGTGCAACCACAACCTTGCCAAAACCCAATACCTCGGATGTAGAATTATCGCCAAAGGAGACGGTGATATTGTTTATGTTGGGCCTCAACTCCTTGACGAGGTTCTTGCCGCCGGTCATATGACTTGTACATCCACTATCAAGTACCCATTTTGAACCTCCGGCGGCATAGTCCTACATGAGATCAATTCTTGGATTTAGGTACCCATTTCTCAATGGGTCCTCTTTTGTTAGCAACAAGGGTCTTTGGGACCCAAATAGACCAAGCAACATAACCATCATATGGGCCAACATATTTTGCATAGACATCACCATAATAATCTTTAAATAGAACATAGTGAGGGTTAGCAAATCCCGCACCATCATCATTAATAGTTTTGCCCTTAGAGGCTTCACCATTATTGATAACTATTTTCTTTTCTTGTGCGGGCTTGGCCTTTTTCTTGTTAGCATTTTTAGCCTTGGTATTATAACCAAGACCCTCCTTCCCATTGTTTGACCTTTGCTTACTCAAAAGATCATCCAAAGAAAGTTTACTTTGGGGAGAGGAGGCCTTAGCAAGTTCATCCTTTAACCTAGCATTTTCCTCAATAACATTTGCATGATCACAAGAAGGAGTAGAGGAGCTAGGCACATCATATGAAGCAAGCCTAATTTGAAGTTGCTCATAAGACTTGGATAGGAGAGTGTATTCACTCTTCAAAGCTTTGTGAGCTTTGTCTAGTTCATCTAGATCCTTCACAAGTTTCTCATGATCAACACCAAATTGGGCCTTTTCCTTTTTAAGCACTTTAGTCTTAGCCCTAGCAAGATCTCTAGCTTTAGTGAGCTTGTTAATTTTATCTTGAGGCCCTTCAAGAGAAGCTATAGTTTCTTGACTTTCCTCAAGAGCATTTTTAAGAGCATGAATTTCAAGAGAGTCTTCTCTCTCTATTTGACATTTTTTCTCAAGAGTATCATTTAGTTTAGCTATACGAACCATGAGACTAGAAACATGCTTTTTAGTGTTACCTTGTAAGTTAAGAATGAACTCATCAAAATCAAGCATTTCTTGTTTCACTTTTAAACTAGCATGGTCCACCCCTAGATCATTTGATATGTTAGGCATAGAGGGGTTAGGGGATGATACCTCGGAGGATTTAGCCATGAGGCAACTTTCTTCCTCCACATGAATGACTTCATTGGTGGATTCACTTGGTGATGAAGAGTTGGTGGAGAGGGAGGCAAGAGCAACCAATCCATTTGAAGCATCATCTTCTTCATCAACAACATCCTCATCTCCGGAGGAATATTCTTCATGAGTTGATAGCACAATAGATGTGTCCAAGGTGGACCTTGCCATGAAGCAATGTGCATTCTTGATATGAGGACTCTCATTGGGGGATTCAAAGAGAGATGAAGAGGGAATGTTGGTAGTGACAATGGCGGCCACCTCCTTTGAGCTTTCTTCTTCATCATCACTAGAACTTTTAACTTCATCGGAAGAATATTCTTCCCTAGTCACTAGCACAATCCTTGGAGGCCTCTTGCCCTTCTTGCTCTTGTTGTAGAATTTCTTGTTGGGGGCCTTTGAATATTTGCCCTTTGAGTCTTTGCTCTTGTCCTTGGGAATGAGCCTTCCACCATGAGTCTCCCTATTCTCATAGGGGCATTCGGCGATGAAATGGCGCTTGTCATCACAGTTGTAGCATGATCTTGTTTTTGGACCCAAGCTAGTGAACCCACTTTTGTTGTTTCTCTTGATGTTGTCTTCCTTGGCCTTGGAAGGATCAACCCAAAAGGATTTTGCATGGAAGGCCATGTGATCATTGTAGTGGAATTCCAAGTCTTCCGGATAGGTCATACTCCAAGATGCCCTATATTGTTCTTGAGGGATCACTTCTTCTACGGAATTGACCGTCAAGGCAAGATTGTTCCCTTTTGACATACCAATGGCACGATTGCGAGAATCATGGGAGTTTTGCTCGAGCACTGATACGTCTCCAACGTATCGATAATTTCTTATGTTCCATGCTACTTTATTGATGATACCTACATGTTTTATGCACATTATATGTCATATTTATGCATTTTCTGGAACTAACCTATTAACAAGATGCCGAAGAGCCAGTTGCTGCTGTTTTTGGTTTCAGAAATCCTAGTAAGGAAATATTCTCGGAATTGGACGAAATCTTCGCCCGGGGTCCTATTTTTGCACGGAGCTTCCAAGACCGAAGAGATAAC
This sequence comes from Lolium multiflorum, assembly GCA_030979885.1. Lineage (NCBI taxonomy): Eukaryota > Viridiplantae > Streptophyta > Magnoliopsida > Poales > Poaceae > Lolium > Lolium multiflorum. The sequence continues at coordinate 306,416,899 of CM061748.1, read as the reverse complement.
GAGTGGGCGACGAGGCGCGCCACCATAGGGCCGCGCGGCCGAGGGGGACTGCGCCGCCCTATGGTGTGGGCCCTCTTCAGCCCCCCGACCTACCCTTCCGCCCACTTAAAGCCTCTGCGCGAAACCCCCGGCGAGAGCCACGATACGGAAAACCTTCCAGACGCGCCGCCGCGAATCCCATCTCGGGGATTCGGAGATCGCCTCCGGCACCCTGCCGGAGAGGGGATTTCATCTCCGGAGGACTCTTCATCGCCATGATCGCCTCCGGAGTGATGAGTGAGTAGTTCACCCCTGGACCATGGGTCCATAGCAGTAGCTAGATGGTCGTCTTCTCCTTGTTGTGCTTCATTGTTGGATCTTGTGAGCTGCCTAACATGATCAAGATCATCTATCTGTAATACTATATGTTGTGTTTGTCGGGATCCGATGGATAGAGAATACTATGTTATGGTGATTATCAATCTATTGTTTATGTGTTGTTTATGATCTTGCATGCTCTCCGTTATTAGTAGAGGCTCTGGCCAAGTACTCTTAACTCCAAGAGGGAGTATTTATGCTCGATAGTGGGTTCATGCCTTCATTGACACTGGGACAGTGACAGAAAGTTCTAAGGTTGTGATGTGCTGTTGCCACTAGGGATAAAACATTGATTCTATGTCTAAAGATGTAGTTGTCGATTACATTACGCACCATACTTAATGCAATTGTCTGTTGCTTAGCAACTTAATAGAATGGGGTTCGGATGATAACCTGAAGGTGGACTTTTTAGGCATAGATGCAGTTGGATGGCGGTCTATGTACTTTGTCGTAATGCCCAATTAAATCTCACTATATTTATCATATCATGTACATGCATTGTTATGCCCTTCTCTATTTGTCAATTGCCCGACTGTAATTTGTTCACCCAACATGCTTTTATCTTATGGGAGAGACACCTCTAGTGAACTGTGGACCCCGGTCCTATTCTTTACATAGCATACAAACTGCAATTGTGTTTTACTGTTTTCTTGCAAACAATCATCTTCCACTCGATACGTTTAATCCTTTGTTACAGCAATCCGGTGAGATTGACAACCTCACTGTTTCGTTGGGGCAAAGTACTTTGGTTTTGTTGTGCAGATTCCACGTTGGTGCCGGAATCCCTGTTGTTGCGCCGCATCACATTTCGCCACCATCAACCTTCAACGTGCTTCTTGGCTCCTACTGGTTCGATTAAACCTTGGTTTCTTTCTGAGGGAAAACTTGCTCTGTGCGCATCATACCTTCCTCTTGGGGTTCCCAACGAACGTGTGAGTTACACGCCATCAAGCTCTTTCTCTGGCGCCGGGGGAGATCAAGACACGCTGCAAGGGGAGTCTCCACTTCTCAATCTCTTTACTTTGTTTTTGTCTTGCTTTATTTTATTTACTATTTTGTTTGCTGCACCTAAACAAAACACAAAAAAATTAGTTACTAGTTTTACTTTATTTACTGTCTTGCTCTCTATATCTAAAACACACAAAAAAATTAGTTACTTGTCTTTACTTTATTCGCCTTGTTTACTTTTTGCTTATTGCATCATGTTTCCTTTTAATTTCACCACAAAAGACATACCGGTAGGACGTGGGTCCATAGTTGGGAGAAATAATATAGAAGAATTTTTCAATCATGTTAGTATTACTGAAGATTTTGAAGATAGACACTTGGTAGAACTTGCACCTACCTATGAAATTGCTGCTGCTGCTTTAGTTCGCATGTTGGAAACTAAATTTGTTAATCTCAATCCTATAATCCAACACATGTTTCTCACACTTGGTGATATGGAAGAAGGGGAAAAGAAAGATTTTGTTCTAGAAACTCTTCTTAGAGAATTTGGGGGATTAGCAAGAGAGGCTAGAAAGGTTTTTGCTAAATTTAATATGCTAGGTTCTCATACCAATTTTATTAGTCTCCTTGAAAAAATGGACATGGATAGAATAAGGTACACTAATAACATTAATGATGGTGGGGAAATCAAAGCACCAATACCATGTAAACTCCTAGCTATGAATGATGCACTAGAAAATAACTATGCTTGGCTTGTTCCTGAAAATTTGTTCGATGAGAGTAGCAAGCCCAAGACTAATGAAAAGGGAGACGCTAAAACTTATGTATCCAATATACTATGCTTGGTTGAGAAAACTCCCAATACCCCTGGTTATGATGGTAATGCTTCTACTCTTGATGTTACTTGATTTGCACTTTCTAGCTGAAAGGCGTTAAAGAAAAGCGCTTATGGGAGACAACCCATGTTTTTACTACAGCATTTTTTTGTTTTGTTGAGTCTTGGAAGTTGTTTACTACTGTAGCAACCTCTCCTTATCATGTTTTTGTGCCAAGTAAAGTTTCTATGTCAAAGTTGATGTTATATTTGGGATCGCTGCGCAGAAACAGCATTGCTGTCTGTCACGAATCTGGGCACAGGCCTCTGTAGAAAATTCGAAAAAATCTGCCAATTTACGAGCGTGATCCTCAGATATGTACGCAAGTTTCATTAGTTTTGAGTTTTTCCATTTGAGCAAGTCTGGTGCCAGCTTTAAATTCGTCTTTACGGACTGTTCTTTTTGACAGATTCTGCCTTTTATTTCGCATTGCCTATTTTGCTATGTTGGATTCATTTCTTTGATCCATTAATGTCCAGTAGCTTTATGCAATGTCCAGAAGTGTAAAGAATGTTTGTGCCACCTCTGAACATGTGAATTATTAATTGTGCACTAACCCTCTAATGAGTTTGCTTGAAGTTTGGTGTGAAGGAAGTTTTCAAGGGTCAAGAGAGGAGTATGATATACTATGATCAAGAGGAGTGAAAGCTCTAAGCTTGGGGATGCCCCGTGGTTCACCCCTGCATATTTTAAGAAGACTCAAGCGTCTAAGCTTGGGGATGCCCAAGGCATCCCCTTCTTCATCGACAACATCATCAGGTTCCTCCCCTGAAACTATATTTTTATTCAATCACATCTTGTGTTCTTTACTTGGAGCGTCGGTTTGTTTTTGTTTTTGTTTGAATAAAATGGATCCTAGCATTCACCTTGTGGGAGAGAGACACGCTCCGCTGTTGCATATGGACAAATATGTCCTTAGGCTTTACTCATAATGTTCAAGGCGAAGTTTCTTCTTCGTTAAATTGTTATATGGTTGGAATTGGAAAATGCTACATGTAGTAATTCTAAAATGTCTTGGATAATGTGATACTTGGCAATTGTTGTGCTCATGTTTAAGCTCTTGCATCATATGCTTTGCACCCATTAATGAAGAAATACATAGAGCTTGCTAAAATCTGATTTGCATATTTGGTCTCTCTAAGGTCTAGATAATATCTAGTATTGAGTTTTGAACAACAAGGAAGACGGTGTAGAGTCTTATAATGTTTACAATATGTCTTTTATGTGAGTTTTTCTGCACCGGTTCATCCTTGTGTTTGTTTCAAATAACCTTGCTAGCCTAAACCTTGTATCGAGAGGGAATACTTCTCATGCATCCAAAATCCTTGAGCCAACTACTATGCCATTTGTGTCCACCATACCTACCTACTACATGGTATTTCTCCGCCATTCCAAAGTAAATTGCTTGAGTGCTACCTTTAAAATTCCATCATTCGCCTTTGCAATATATAGCTCATGGGACAAAATAGCCTTAAAAACTATCGTAGTATTGAATATGTACTTATGCACTTTATCTTTTATTAAGTTGCTTGTTGTGCGATAACCATGCTTCTGGGGAACGCCATCAACTATTGTTGAATATCATGTGAGTTGCTATGCATGTCCGTCTTGTCTGAAGGATCTATCATTTTAGTGGTTGGAGCATGCAAAATTGTTAGAGAAGAACATTGGGCCGCTAACTAAAGCCATGAATCATGGTGGAAGTTTCAGTTTTGGACATATATCCTCAATCTCATATGAGAATAATAATCATTGCTACATGCTTATGCATTTAAGAGGAGTCCATTATCTGTTGTCCATGTTGTCCCGGTATGGATGTCTAAGTTGAGAATAATCAAAAGCGAGAAATCCAAAATGCGAGCTTTCTCCTTAGACCTTTGTACAGCGGCATGGAGGTACCCCTTTGTGACACTTGGTTGAAACATGGCATGCAAAGATCCGGTAGTCCAAGCTAAGTAGGACGAGGTGCGGGCACTATTAGTACACTATGCATGAGGCTTGCAACTTGTAAGATATAATTTACATAACTCATATGCTTTATTACTACCGTTGACAAAATTGTTTCATGTTTTCAAAATAAAAGCTCTAGCACAAATACAGCAATCGATGCTTTCCTCTTTGAAGGACCATTCTTTTACTTTTATTGTTGAGTCAGTTTACCTATCTCCCTCCACCTTAAGAAGCAAACACTTGTGTGAACTGTGCATTGATTCCTACATACTTGCATATTGCACTTGTTATATTACTTTATGTTGACAATATCCATGAGATATACATGTTATAAGTTGAAAGCAACCGCTGAAACTTAATCTTCCTTTGTGTTGCTTCAACACCTTTACTTTGATTTATTGCTTTATGAGTTAACTCTTATGTAAGACTTATTGATGCTTGTCTTGAAGTACTATTCATGAAAAGTCTTTGCTTTATGATTCAGTTGTTTACTCATGTCATTACCATTGTTTTGATCGCTGCATTCATTACATATGTTTACAAATAGTATGATCAAGATTATAATGGCATGTCACTTCAGAAATTATCTTTGTTATCGTTTTACCTGCTCGGGACGAGCAGAACTAAGCTTGGGGATGCTGATACGTCCAACGTATCGATAATTTCTTATGTTCCATGCTACTTTATTGATGATACCTACATGTTTTATGCACATTATATGTCATATTTATGCATTTTCCGGAACTAACCTATTAACAAGATGCCGAAGAGCCAGTTGCTGTTTCTGCTGTTTTGGTTTCAGAAATCCTAGTAAGGAAATATTCTCGAATTGGACGAAATCTTCGCCCAGGGTCCTATTTTTGCAGAGCTTCCGACCGAAGAGATAACGAAGTGGGGCGACGAGCGCCGCCACCATAGGGCCGCGCGGCCGGGGGGGCCGCGCCGCCTATGGTGTGGGCCCTCGTCAGCCCCCTGACCTACCCTTTCGCCTGCAAAGCCTCCGTCGCGAACCCCCGCAGAGCCACGATACGGAAAACCTTCCGGAGACGCCGCCGCGAATTCCATCTCGGGATTCAGGAGATCGCCTCCGGCACCTGGGAGAGGGATTCATCTCCGGAGGACTCTTCATCGCCATGATCGCCCGGGAGTGATGAGTGAGTAGTTCACCCCTGGACCATGGGTCCATAGCAGTAGCTAGATGGTCGTCTTCTCCTTGTTGTGCTTCATTGTTGGATCTTGTGAGCTGCCTAACATGATCAAGACCATCTATCTGTAATACTATATGTTGTGTTTGTCGGGATCCGATGGATAGAGAATACTATGTTATGGTGATTATCAATCTATTGTTTATGTGTTGTTTATGATCTTGCATGCTCTCCGTTATTAGTAGAGGCTCTGGCCAAGTTTGTACTCTTAACTCCAAGAGGGAGTATTTATGCTCGATAGTGGGTTCATGCCTTCATTGACACCTGGGACAGTGACAGAAAGTTCTAAGGTTGTGATGTGCTGTTGCCACTAGGGATAAAACATTGATTCTATGTCTAAGGATGTAGTTGTCGATTACATTACGCACCATACTTAATGCAATTGTCTGTTGCTTAGCAACTTAATACTGAATGGGGTTCGGATGATAACCTGAAGGTGGACTTTTTAGGCATAGATGCAGTTGGATGGCGGTCTATGTACTTTGTCGTAATGCCCAATTAAATCTCACTATATTTATCATATCATGTACATGCATTGTTATGCCCTTCTCTATTTGTCAATTGCCCGACTGTAATTTGTTCACCCAACATGCTTTTATCTTATGGGAGAGACACCTCTAGTGAACTGTGGACCCCGGTCCTATTCTTTACATAGCATACAATCTACTGCAATTGTGTTTTACTGTTTTCTTGCAAACAATCATCTTCCACTCGATACGTTTAATCCTTTGTTACAGCAAGCCGGTGAGATTGACAACCTCACTGTTTCGTTGGGGCAAAGTACTTTGGTTTTGTTGTGCAGATTCCACGTTGGCGCGGAATCCCTTGTTGCGCCGCATCACATTTCGCCACCATCAACCTTCAACGTGCTTCTTGGCTCCTACTGGTTCGATTAAACCTTGGTTCTTTCTGAGGGAAAACTTGCTACTGTGCGCATCATACCTTCCTCTTGGGGTTCCCAACGAACATGTGAGTTACACGCCATCAAGCACCTTGAGGGCTTGCATCTCGTGCACGGCTTGTTGAGAGGTGAGAGAGGAATAGCATTCTCTCCCAACAAGAGTCTTGACATCAATGGGTTCAAACGGCATCATGCAATCAATGTACTTATCCTTGATCCAAGAGTCATTGATGTGGGTGGCACCCACATTCCGGAAAGCATCGGCAACGGTGATGAGTCTTCCATACATGTCTTCATGATCTTCATCCGGTAGCCTCATGAATCCTTCGGCTTTATTCCGAAGAGAATTGTACTTGTTCCTTCTCATGCTATCACTTCCAATGCAACTAGCGGCCAAACCATCCCAAGCTTCCTTGGCGGTGGTGAAATTCCGAACACGAGACAATTCCTTTGTCCCCACACTAGTTTGGATCATGTGCAAGGCAGTGACATTGAGTTGACTATCAACCGCTTCTCTTCTAGTCAACTTGTCGGGGTTGTAGGGCTTGAAGCCATCCATGATGATTCTCCAAAGTTCATTGGAGGCACTGCAAACATGAGAACGAAACTCAAATTGCCATGTATCGAAATCTTTAACATTAAACTTAGGTGGGTCACCCCGAATGTTTATATGAGGATGAGGAACCGGGATATCGGGAGATAGGAAAGGCGGAGCCACTTGATTGTAGCTAACACCTCCACTAGTTCCAGGAGAAGTAGGGGATTTAATAGTGGTTAAGTTATCACCATTCAAGGGTTTGGTAGAGGAGGGTAATGACGACGCATCTCCCTCTTCTAACAAATCCGTGTCCTTTACCTCTATGACGGGAGCCTTAGGAGGGACCGGAGTCAAAAGCTCGGAAATCATTTTTCTCATGCTTTCCATTTGAGCATCCATGGAGGACCTCAAGGAATTGATGTCATCCATGGTGACCATCTTTGCGGCCCCTTCCGTACCCTCGTCGTTCGGCATACTCTTAGGCGGTTAAGCCCGAAATAAGAGCCGAGGCTCTGATACCAATTGAAAGGATCGTATGCCGCACCTAGAGGGGGGTGAATAGGTGCTAACCAATTTTTAGTTCTTTTTCAATTTAGGCTTGACACAAAGGTAAATTCTCTAGATATGCAACTATGTGAATTTCCCTATATGACAAGGTCAACGACTAAGCAAGATATGGCTACGCAATATATAGAGGAGATAAAGGATAGAGGTAACCGAGAGTGGAGCACACGGAGACACGGAGTTGATTCCCGTAGTTCCCTTCCTTTGCAAGAAGGTACGTCTACGTTCGGAGGAGTGTGGTCGCTACGAAAGCCAGACCAACAGTCACGAAGACTTCACTCAGGTCTCCTGTGAGCAACGCCACGAAGGCCTAGCCCACTTCCACTAAGGGATTTCCTCGAGGCGGAAACCGGGCCTTTACAATGGGGTTCGTAGCATAGAAAACAAAAAAATTCCTACCGCAAGACGAATAAATCCAAGATCTAATCTATGGAACACCCAAGATCTAATCTACAAGATCGAAGCAACGAGATTGATAAGATACTAACCCTTGATGATTTCCAAAGCCTACGAGATCAGATCTCGTTGTTGATGTAGACGATCATCCCCAGTGCTGCAATCCGGCAGCACTTCCGTACTCGGTCGCGCGTACGGTGTCGATGAAGCCCTTCCTCTCCCCGTTCCAGCGGGCAGCGGAGGTGTGGTAGATCTCCTCCAAATTCCAGCAGCACGACGGCGTGGTGGTGGTGGTGGAGGAAGAAAAGCTGCAGGGCTTCGCCAAGCCGGAACAGCGTATGGTGGAGGAGAGAGGCGGCCAGAGGAGGGGGCAAATCAAGGGGATGGTGGCCGGCCACCCCCTCCCCTCTTTATATAGGGGGAGGGTCGGCTGGGGTGGCCCCCTTTCCCATCTAGGGTTAGGGGGCGGCGGCCAAGTGGGGGGAAGAGGATTTCTTCCCCCCCAAGTTGATCCCCCCTAGGGTTTTGGGGAAAACCCTAGGGGTTGGCCGGCTGGGCCTTGAGGGGCATGTGCCCCTGGCCCATTAGGCTAGGGAGCACCCCCTCGGCCCATGCTAGGCCTCCTAGGGTCGTGGGCCCACTGGTGGGACCCCCGGAACCTTCTAGAACCTTCCCGGTCATCCACCGGAAAAATCCCGAACTTTTCCGAAACCTAGAAATCAACTTCCCTTATATGAATCTTATTCTCCGGACTATTCCGGACCTCCTCGTGACATCCTGGATCACATCCGAGACTCCGAACAAACTTCGTCTCCATACCATATTCAAATCTACTTATGCGACATCGAACCTTAAGCGCGTCACCCTACGGTTCGCGAACTATGCAGACATGGTCGAGACTCCTCTCCGAGCAATAACCAATAGCGGGATCTGGAGATCCATAATGGCTCCCACATATTCAACGATGACTTAGTGATCGATTGAACCATTTACATACGATGCCGATTCCCTTTGTCACGCGATATTTTACTTGTCCGAGGTTCGATCATCGGTATCTCCATACCTTGTTCAACCTCGTTACCGACAAGTACTCTTTACTCGTACCGTGGTATGTGATCTCTTATGAACCATTCATATGCTTGCAAGCTAATCAGATGACATCCCACCGAGAGGGCCCAGAGTATATCTATCCGTCATCAGGATGGACAAATCCCACTATTGATCCATATGCCTCAACTCACACTTTCCGAATACTTAATCCCACCTTTATTGTCACCCATTTACGCAATGACGTTTGATGTAATCAAAGTACCCTTTCGGTGTAAGTGATTTACATGATCTCATGGTCGAAGGATTAAGACAACTATGTATTGAAAGCTTATAGCAAATGAACTTAATGACTTGATCTTATGCTACGCTCATTTGGGTGTGTGTCCATTATATCATTCACCTAATGACATAACCTTGTTATTAATAACATCCAATGTTCATGATCACGAAACCATGATCATCCATTAATCAACAAGCTAGTTATACAAGAGGCTTACTAGGGACTCCTTGTTGTTTACATAACACACATGTATCAATGTTTCGGTTAATACAATTATAGCATGGTATGCAAACATTATCATAAACACAAAGATATATTATAATAACCATTTTATTATTGCCTCTTGGGCATATCTCCAACAGTCTCCCACTTGCACTAGAGTCAATAATCTAGTTTACATATGTAAAGATATAACACCTTGGCCTTCTGGTGCTTATCATGTTTTGCTCACGGGAGAGGTTTTAGTCAACGGATCTGACACGCTCAGAAACGTATGTATTTTGCAATTCATTTGCGTCTCAACGCATCACTCATTTTCCAAATGAGTTGGCATTAATTGTATATGCTTAGTCCTCTGGTGGAACCTTAATTCCGCGGTCTGACATAAGTCACTAATATTGTCACACACAATATAGCTTCAAAGTTCTGACACTATCGGAACTACACCAAGTTCTCAAAGAACTCCTCGACTTAACATCCTCAGTCATTGTCAAAACAATGACATACTCTGCCTTTGTTTGTAGAATCCGTCACAATATTTAGAACTCATCTAAATCTAGCATAGACATATTCTAGCTCATTGTGCTACCTTTTAAATGACACTTAGCCTAATTGAGATTGAAATTTTACTTTTATATGTGACCAAACTAATATCGGTGCAACACTTTACAGCGATTTGTTTGTCATTACCCATATAAAACTATATATATCCTTGGTTCTTCTAAAGTACTCAGGGATATTCTTACTGTTGTCCAATGACCATTACATGAATCATTCTGGTATATGCTCGTAACACTTTAGAGCACAGGACATCTGATTTTGTACATATTATTCGTGATCTAAAGTCACTCATGTGTTTTTACTCATTGAATGTCAAATACACTCAAGTCTTGTTAAACCTTCACATGAAAAGAACACCTTCTTAATATTTTTATATTGAACCACTTCAATATCCATTCTATGTACCTTGACTTAAACTTATTATGTGTTTCAATCTATCTTCATAGATCTTGACACTAAATATGTTTCAGTCCATATCCTTTCATTGAAATTAATTCTCAATGAAACCTTTTAATCACATCAAGTACATGATTACATTATTTTTAATCAACGATATGTCATCTACATAAAGTATTATAAATATGTCTCAGCGCTCCCACTTAATTTCTTGCAAATGCAAGCATCTTCATCATTTCTGATGAAATCAAAACTCTTTCATTATTTCATCCGGTGAAGATTCCAACTCCGCGATACTTACTTCATCCAATTGAAGTTTGTATACCTATCTAGTATTCCACGGACCAGCAAAACTCTTGGTTGTATCTGGTATACATCCTTCATACATACTTCTGGTAAGGAATGTATTTCTGCCATCCTACTATCATATCTCATAAAAGAAATATGTAGCGATTACTAGAATAATCCACATAGACTATAAGCATTGCCACGGAAGATCTAATCTTATCGTAGTCAACTCTTTGAACTTTGTCGTAAACAACTTTTCGATAAGTCAAGCTTCTTTAAGGATATTGTATCCAAGTCCATCAATTTTATAGATCCATTTACTTTCAAAAAGTGTTCACCTATCTTGGATTTCATGGCGCATAGCCATTTTAACGGAGTCAGGGCCCATCATAACTTCTTTGTATGTAGTTGGTTTATCATTGTTCAAAATCAATCCTTTGTTCACAAATCATTCATTTGATCACAAAGTAAACCATACCTACAAGGTTCAATAAGTACTTTGATCTCCATGACTATAACAATTTGTAGACATGTGAGCCATGATCTTCGTAGCTGCTTCCGGAACCATTTCCGATGCTGTGCTACTCTGATCATCACGCTCAGGTTCATGAACCTTATCAAGTTCCATTGTCCTCCCACTCAAATACTTCGCTAGAAAACAATTTCTTGGAAATAAGCAAGTAACATCAACAAACACTTTTGTCTTTTACTTAATAGTGGAAAGAATTCCCAATCAATTCTCTGGGATAACCAACAAAGACATTCATCCGATTTTGGTTGTAAACTCATTCACTTATGCTACGCATACCAAAATTTAAGAAAGGACTATTAGGGTTTATACCCATGCCATAACTCATATGGTGTCATTTCAATGGATCATGATGATGCTCTATTCAGTGTAAAAGCGGTAGTCTCTAAAGCATAATCCACAAAAATATAATGGCGTCATTTTATTTTATCTCATCATTAATCCAACAAGTTTTGGATACGTCTCTTGGATACTCCATCATCACTATGATACTCCAAGAAACGTGAGTAGTAGAACAATTTCATAACTCTCTTAGATGTTCGCTAAAACTCGTAATTCAAATATTTCCACCATGATCAAATCATAGATATTTGACTTTTCTATTACGATGATTTCCACTTCATGCTGAAATTTATTTGAATCCTTTCAAATGTTTCAAACTTCTTCCTTATCGAATATATCCACATATATACTCAATTCATTGTTAGAAGTTTTCATGAAGTAGAAGAATCTCCCGCACACAACTATGCCCAGTGAACCATATACATCACCATGTATGTTTCCACTAAGTTAATTGCCCGTTCAACTCTTGGCCTATGAACGGGATTTAAGTCATTCTCTTTAGAAGAGATTTGCAAGCGCCAAATGATTCAGAAATCAAATGACTCCAAAAGTCCATTTGCATGGAGTTCCTTCATGCGTTCCTTTCTAACATGACCTAAATGGCGGTTCCACTAATGAGTGGAATTCATATCATTTGCCTTATGGCATTTTAGCGTCAGTGTTATGCATGTGTGCTTCACCATAAAGATTTATAATAACTTATCCATCGTACATGGAATATGTCATAATTTGAACAACTCATTGTTTTTATTTGACTAGAACATAACAACCATTGTAAAGTTCTTTATTATAAAATCCGAAGGGCTAGGTAAAATGCCAACGACGAACACAATAACACTTTATTTTGTTCCAGACGTGCATTTCTACCATATTCCTTGTCAGTCACTTAGGCCATTGTATTCTTGTATTGTGTTGTCTTGTATGACACCTCATACCAACCAATATGGTACAATTACCCAAGAATTTCATTGTGTGACCAAACAAGGAATACATCCATAACATGTATATCATCTATATACACCTGAGCTAGACTTTCTAGTCTTTTCTTTCTTTCTGCCAAAATATCTTTTGTAGTTTCTCTTTTAGCTTTCCTCATTCTCAGAAAACACTTCACCTTCAATAACTTCTAGGTCCATTGGTCAAATACCAATAACCTTGAGGTTCTTACCTTGAAGTTGATCATCACATGACAAGTGTTCTAGATTTCACTATTAGTAACCTTTTAATGTAATGAACAATTTCACTCATAATTTTATCCATCAAATCATGACAACTTTCCGAGACCATGTCTGTACATGCTAGGCTCGTAAAGTTTTAACCTTAGTATTCGCATGTGCAAATCTGTCTTGCACCCGTTGTATGCACACGTAGAATCTATAACACCCGATCATCACGAGATGCTTCGAAGCGACGAGTCTTAGCAACGGTGCATACTAAGGACGATCACTTCATGGATATGCGAATATCGTTAGTGCCCAACTAGTTGGAGGATTGAGACGCCCGGCGTTTTCAACCTTCGTACATTCCCATAAAACTTATGAGTTTATGTAGTCTCACCAAATTATATTCTATCATCTTGCAATAGGGTCTTAGATATCACATATATCTCATACCTTGCTTATTTCTGAAAACAAAATTTTCAGCTCCTTACTTTTCAAACGGATTTGAAACTTCAAGTATCACGGAGACAAGATGATTTAAGGTACTAATTGAAACCATTGCTCTTTGAATCATTAATGTGAGGTTTACTAAAAGTTTGCATTAGGACTTAATCATATCTTGATTCTTTAACAATACGGTACCAGTCCGTAAAGTTACTTATCAGACTTAACAGTATTTCTATCTCAATTACAAGACTAGCGCATGGTAGAAAACGGATGCCAATTCTACAAATTTAATTCAAAATACTATTCAGACTATGTTCATGATAATTTGAGTTCATTTTTAATTCTTCAATTAACTAGGTGAACTCCCACTCAAAACAACATCCCTCGCATTGTCTTAGTGATTACACGAACCAAATCCACTACACCAAGTCCGATCATCACGAGAAAAGATGTAGCTTCAAAGGCGAACACTCAAAGTGTTCATCATATCATTCATATGACTCATGCTCTACCTTTCGGTATCCCGTGTTCCGAGACCATGTCTGTACATGCTAGGCTCGTCAAGGCAACCTTAGTATCCGCGTGTGCAAATCTGGCTTGCACCCGTTGTATGCACATGTAGAGTCTATCACACCCGATCATCACGAGATGCTTCGAAACGACAAGTCTTAGCAACGGTGCATACTAAGGATGAACACTTTATTATCTTGATATTTAGTGAGAGGGATCATCTTATAATGCTACCGTCGCGATCTAAGCAAGATAAGATGCATAAAGGATTAACATCACATGCAATTCATAATATGTGATATGATATGGCCTTTCTTCTTGTGCTTTTGATCTCCATCTCCAAAGCACATGAGCATGATCTCCATCATCACCAGCATTGCACCAAGGTCCATGGCACCGCTTCATGGTTGTCCATCACTTATAGCTACTATAACAACTACTTGAAATAAAGCTATTACATGATGAATAGACACGCAGGTCTTTAACAAAAATTAAAGACAACCATTAGGCTCCTGCCGGTTGCCATAATACAACAATGAACATCTCATACATCAAATATAATCATCATCACATCATGGCCATATCACATCACCAAACCCTGCAAAAACAAGTTAGACGCCTCTAATTTGGTTTGCATATTTTACGTGGTTTAGGGTTTTCGAGTAAGATTGAAAGATCGAGATGTCGCCTAGAGGGGGGGGTGAATAGGCAATTACAAACTCTTGCGGATTTGTCTTGTAAGAATGCGGAATTAAACTAACGTTTAGTTTACAAGCACAAGCCCTAAATATGCTAAGCTCAACTAAGTGTAACAATGGCAACTAGAGCTAAGCAAGATAGGCACAAGATATATGTAGCACAAGTGATAGCAAGATATATGTACTTCAAGCACGATGACTATCACAAGGAAAGAGAGCTCGGGTATAGAAATAACCGAGGCACGCGGAGACGAGGATGTATTCCCGTGTTCCCTTGCTTTGCAACAAGGTACGTCACGTTTGGAGGAGTGGAGGTCCCACGAAGGATTCCCCGCGCCACGAAGGCTCACCCTATTCTCCGAACCACACCCACGAAGGATAATGGCCCTTTCCTTATGGTTAGCTTTTCCTCCGCTCCGGAGATGGCAAGCTCCACAACCACTTCACAAGCTCCACGAAGGAGAAGCCCGGGCCTCTTCACAATCTTCTTGAAGAGATCACCGGAGCACCAACCGCCAAGCCAACTAGGAGGTCTCCCTCCAAGAGTAACAAGCTCACGGTCTCTCACTCGAACTAATCGTGGTGGAGAGCTCAACACTATGCAATGATGCAAAGCAAGAACACCGGAGGTGTTCAAGTCCTTCACACTCAAATCCCACCAAAGCAACGAATGCTAGGATGAGATTGGAGAGGAAGAACAAGGGGGAAAGTCAACCAAAGACTCCAAGATCTAGATCCCAAGAGATTCCCTCACTTAGAGAAGAAATGGTTTGGTGGAAGTGTAGATCTAGATCTCCTCTCTCAAATCCTCAAATATGAGCAAGAATGGTTGGAGGAATCAAGGGAGAGAGCAACTTCTTCAAATGCAACAATGGAGGTGAGAGAAAGGGGAAGAAGTAACTTGCTCAAGGTGGAAGAAGGGCTATTTATAGTCTAGGAAGAAAAATAACCGTTGGGGAAGAAACGGGGTGTAAAACGCATAAAACGAGAAAAGTGGCCCAGGCTAAGCCGGCCAACCGGATTTGGCGCCCAGCCAGCCCGGGGTCCGGTCGGACCGGCCCAAGAACCGGCAGGGCGAGCGCGCACAGCGAGCGTCTGTCGCGGGCGCAGGCCGCGGGGTGGGCCGCGAGCGGTGAGGCCCAGTCCGGCCAGAGGCCGGTCCGGCCGGAGTGGCCGCCGAGCGGCCCGGAGGAAACCGGCGCCTGGCCGGGAAGGCTGCGCCCGGTTAAAGTCCGGTTGGACCGGAGGGCAAGCTGGGCTGCCCGGCTGGTGGGCCGGTGGCCGCCCGGTCGACCGGGTGGGCCGGCATGCGGCGGCCGGTCGGCAACCGCCGCCTCCCCCTTTTTTTTTTCTTTTTCTTCTTTTACTCTTTCTTTAATAACTTTTGCTCCCGAACCCCGATTCGAATGAAACCAGTTTTGTTTGGAAGATAATAACAAATGCTATCCTATGGAAAGTGAAAACACAAGAATCTATAGGAGGGGATTTTATCATGAATATAAAAGGTAGAACCTTATATCATGAATAACCGGTAAAATCACCCAACCTCGAAAACGCAATAGAAGATGCATGCGGATTCCGTTTTCGATGAACTTGGGCTTGTTGTAAAGCTAGCAACAAGCTCAAGAACCTCACACAGAGAAACACCAAGAAGCAATACGGATATGCAAAGTATGCAAAGGATTGAGCTCCCTAAGACGATGTGATCAAGTTACCCAACCGAAAGCCCCTCTTAATAGTGCGGCTATGTATCCTATAATCCGGTCTCCCATCAACCACCTTGAGACCGGTAAAAGGAAAACCTAGCAAGGCCATACCTTTGCCTTGCGCATCCCGCTTGATCTTGATGATAACTCTTCAAGCTTCACTCAAGCCGGAATGCCTCTCTTGATCAATGTTGCTTTGTGAAGACTCACAAATGCTCCCCCATACACTATGATGGGAAAGCTCCATTGATACACATCTTCACATGTCCATTATCACCAAATGGACGGCAAGCTTCAAGCATGTGATCCACTCAAGATGCTCATCTTGAACTTGCCCAACTCAACCTTGTATCTTCTCATACTCACTTAAGATAGAGCATGGATAATATTGAGTTCCACATAAGAACTCCATCTTCATTTCTTCTTCTTGATCATATCACATATATATCTTCATACCGATGATCTTGATGCCAATACACAAGGTATACCTTTATCTTCATGGCATCCATACTTGAATCCAACACATGGAGTACAAGTAGTACCTATGGAATATTCCTTCATATAAACTCAATGAAAACATTAGTCCATAGGGGTTGTCATTAATTACCAAAACCACACATAGGGGCAATGTACCCTTACAATCTCCCCCATTTTGGTAATTGATGACAACCACAATAAGAGGGTTTATATAATGAATATTAGAGACAAGTACGCAACTTATCCGAGAATAAGTTGTATACAAGAGGTTGTATTTGATATGGTCAAGTAACACAAAGCTACTATCCCATATCAAAACCAACTCTACTCACACAACTACAACTAATGCAAGGGATGTGAGTAGAACCAATATATATAGAGCAAACTCCCCCACAATGTATGCACGTGTGATGAACATGAATTCATTGCATACATTGTCAAGATTAACCTTTGGGACAATTTCCACTATATATATATACAACCATGCAAGACATATAAATATGGAATGCATGAGAGGCAAAACACTTAAGCACAAACCAAACTTAAGTATAAAACCATTCCCTTAAACCCTCTAAACTTCTCCCCCATTGGCATCGATTGTCAAAATGGGTGAAAAATTTAGAAGGCCAATATAATGTGAGTTCCTCCCCAAAGTGTGCACTTCTCATAATTTGAGTGGAATCAAGTGCACATATCCAATGATGAATACTTGAAGGAAGTCAAACTATATTGAGGATCAAAGATTGCATAAAGATAACATGGTGAAGTGAGCTTCAACAAATAAAGCAAGCAATCAAAGATCCAATTGGACAAACAAAGATATCATGATAAGAGAGATATAGTGCTCTAAATAAAATAAGAAAGCTCCCCAAGGTTCGTGCACAATTTATAATGTTTGTATTTGAATACAATATGCACAAACATGGAATCCTCACTCCCTCTATATTATTTAGAACATACCCAAGATAAAAATAATATGCTTATCAAGAATAACTTGAGTCCAACAATTACGAGATATGAGTGCATGAAGAAAAACAAGTAAACCAAGCACTCATAAATCTTCTTTACCAACACCACTAAAAGCAAAAGGGTAAAAGATGGTTGGCAAGGAACAAGGATATCAAGTTGATGGATTAACGCTCTCATGTATATAAGTTTCTAAAGTGGACATAGTGATCCATAAAGAAACATGCACACACAAGAGGTTAACAAAATAAATAAGACATGATATCCAAGATGAAGTCATAAAATATACCAAGGATGTTTGCTTAAAAAGCATATATAGCCTATGGCTCCAATTTACACACTTGTGGTATATGAATGAGCTTCAACCAAGAAAATCTCAAAAACATCACAACTAACAATAAGGGAAGTAAAGCTAGTTGGAATGTTTTGAGAGAGGCAACAAGTATCACAAATACGGATTTATTTCACAATTTCATCAATATTGTACACAAGAGCTCTTTGAGGAATTGATATGCAATAAATTGCTAGAGGGCATATTTGTGATAGGTGAATCATAAAATATGATATATATATATAACCTATCATATGCATCTTCTCAAATTACTCAAGTGTTCAATAAGAAGTTTTACTTTAAAAGGGTTTTTCAAGAACCGCAATATTTTCGAAATAAATAATTTCATGCCAAGATACAACCTACAAGAGGTTGGATGCTATATGAGAGTGCATGAATAAGATACTTGTTACCGAGATGGCAATGGCTTGATGTAGTGGATAAGAGTTCATCGATCATCCTAGCTTGACTCCAATCCTCATATGGTGACAACACCTTCCTTATAGATGAGACAAGCCTCCATTGCATCTCCAATGTACCTAAAACATCATTCAAGTACATCTTGGTCCCCAAACTTATTGGGTCCAACATGGTTAGACTAACCACAATATATAGGACACACTCCATATAAACATGTGCATATTTAGATGAAATTTGAATTTCATGCACATCTTAGCCATTTAGGATTTGATGGAGTATATCCTACATAATGGATCGAAAGAAAGCAAGCATGCTACAAGTATAAACAAATTACATATAAGCATGCACCAAAACTTTTAAAGATCCAAGAAAGATATACTTTGGACAAAACACCAAAAGAATTAAATAAGGCATAGAGGTGTCACAAAACAAATTTGTTGTCCAAATTATATCTAAGAAGCAAATCACAAAAGATTTGTTCAACAAAGTTCAACAAGTGAACTAAGAAGAAACCATTGAGCATAGAGGATGAAATAAAGCAAACATGCTCAAAGATTTATCTCATTCAAGCTAATAAAATATGTAAGAAGGAATGAGATAGCAAACTCCCCAAAAGAGCAAGGTTCGAACAAATAAACCAAACCCTCACTTTTCACAATGGCACAATGTACCGTAAGGAAAAGGTTTGTCTTCCAAAACAAACACTTGATATGAATTAAGAGAATTTATCAAAAGATTTTTCAAAGGGACAAGGAAGACACATGGGAGCAACAAAGATTTCTTGGAAATAAAATAAGTAAATAAGAAGCAATCCAAGGTGAAGATGATCCATGAATTCAACCACATACAAGGTTATCAATTGTCAAAGACAATGAGTATATTGGAAATAATTTCCGGTGGTGAATTGACAATGATAGTAAGGATCAACTTCACAATAAAAGGCATAGGATAAGTATATAGAATTAAGCACTATGCACGGATGAAGATTCTTGATAGCTTCAACTAGTCAAACAATCACGCACGGCAATGATTAGAATAACTTGAAGCAAACGGTGTCCCAAATAAGATATAGAGATATGTATTTGAGGAAAACCGTACCAAGAATTTCTTACTCAAACAAGAACCATAAGATGAGCAATAAAAGCTTTTTAATACAAGTGGAGCTTGTTTGAGCAAACATGCCACCTAGGAACAAGATAATTACGTGTATCAACTCTAAGTGGCATAACCTCATATGTTCACATTTTCTTAGGCTTGTGATATGTACAAAACATATTACTCCCCCATAATGTGATAAAACATTTCTTCTAAACAAGAGGCAACTAAAATTCGACTAGAGATGATTAATGGACATTTAGAATTTGAATTTCTCATGAGTATGACACACCACATAGTGACTAGATAATCTTGCAATATCAATACTAAGTGGTGGTACCCATGTACACATATTTTAAAGAAAGAGAGATGCACAATGCATATCACTCCCCCAAAATGGGATGTTCCATTAATCACTCAAAGAGAGCCAAATAAGATATTATCAAGATGCATTAGGCTCAAAACAATACACTAGTATATGGTGAGTCAAACAATCATACTTGAATACACAAGATAGGCAAGTAAGACTCAACACATACAAACACATATTTGATACAAAACCAAACATGCAAAGGGGCAAGTAACTTACAATGAATATGAAGAGTTGAAGTATAAGTTACCGCAAGGAGGAACATTGGTTATAAGATATAGATAATGATCCATACGACTTGGCTTGGTCAAAATATAATATATGAAGATCCCTAAATTCTTCATGAATTAGCCAAGTCTCCAATGACCTCCACATGCACCTATTGATCACGTTTGAGCTTGTTGGTCCCCAACCAAGTTGGGTCCTAAGAGGTTAGTCACAATAGGCTTGGCAACCCAAATGGTCCTTTTCTTGAGACCACTTTGAGTTCCAACAAACTTGGCAAACACATTGCCATCCTTATCCTTCCCTAGAGAATAATCATCATCAACAATTATAGGGTTAGATAAGGTACTACCTAAACATGAAGAAGCAAAGTGCCCCTTCACACGGCATAAGTAGCAAGTGTTCCCCTTTCTCTTCTTTATTGATTTCTTCTCTTGGGGAACAATATCTTGATTCTTCTTGGGAAGTGGCCTATCTTCAACTTGAGGTCGAGCATGAGCTTGACCTTGACCTTGTGGCCGTTTCCCTTGTTGTTTCTCACTCAAGTGCTTCTTCTTCTTCTTCAATGGGCATGATCTAACATGATGCCCTTCAACCTTGCACTTGAAGCAAACCAACTTGGCCGGATCCTTGACTTTGTCTTGGCCCTTCTTCTTGTTGTTCTTGCTCTTGGACTTGTTCTTGTTATTGGAGTTGAATCCAAGTCCACTCTTGTCATTGGGGGATTGTTGCACACTTAGCATCTTGTCAAGTGTGGATTTCCCTTCATGACGCTTTTCCAAGTCTTTCTTCAAAGAAAGGACTTGGGCCTCGAGCTCTTTTATTTCCTCTACATGGTTAGTAGAAATACAAGTACTAGAGGAAGTAGAAGCTTCATTGTTAGAGCAACAAGGCAAGGCAAGTAATCCAACACAAGGTGTATCACTAGTTTGACTAGATGGATTACAAGGACTAGCACATGGCAATATAGCATTTGTAGTAGAGATTGGAGATATGCCCAAGAGGCAATAATAAAAGTGGTTATTATATATCTTTATGTTTATGATAAAAGTTTATATACCATGCTATAATTGTATTAACTGAAACATTGATACATGTGTGATATGTAAACAAACAAAGAGTCCCTAGTAAGCCTCTTAACTAGCTTGTTGATTAATAGATGATTAGTTTCATAATCATGAACATTGGATGTTATTAATAACAAGGTTATATCATTGTATGAATGATGTAATGGACACACCCAATTAAGCGTAGCATAAGATCACGTCATTAAGTTATTTGCTATAAGCTTTCGATACATAGTTACCTAGTCCTTATGACCATGAGATCATGTAAATCACTTATACCGGAAAGGTACTTTGATTACATCAAACGCCACTGCGTAAATGGGTGGTTATAAAGATGGGATTAAGTATCCGGAAAGTATGAGTTGAGGCATATGGATCAATAGTGGGATTTGTCCATCCCGATGACGGATAGATATACTCTGGGCCCTCTCGGTGGAATGTCGTCTAATGTCTTGCAAGCATATGAATAAGTTCATAAGAGACCACATACCACGGTACGAGTAAAGAGTACTTGTCAGGAGACGAGGTTGAACAAGGTATAGTGTGATACCGATGATCAAACCTCGGACAAGTAAAATATCGCGTGACAAAGGGAATTGGTATCATATGTGAATGGTTCATTCGATCACTAAAGTCATCGTTGAATATGTGGGAGCCATTATGGATCTCCAGATCCCGCTATTGGTTATTGGTCGGAGTGAGTACTCAACCATGTCCGCATAGTTCGCGAACCGTAGGGTGACACACTTAAAGTTGGATGTTGAAATGGTAGTACTTGAATATGGAATGAAGTTGGAATATTTGTTCGGAGTCCCGGATGGGATCCCGGACATCACGAGGAGTTCCGGAATGGTCCGGAGAATAAGATTCATATATAGGATGTCATTTTATGTGAATAAAATGTCACGGAAGGTTCTATGGAAGGTTCTAGAAGGTTCTAGAAAAGTCCGGAAGAAACCACCAAGGAAGGTGGAGTCCACAAGGGACTCCACCTCCATGGCCGGCCAACCCTAGATGGGGTGGAGTCCCAAGTGGACTCCACCATAGGGGGCCGGCCACCCCCCCTATGGAAGGTGGAAATCCCACCTTTGGGTGGGAGTCCTAGTTGGGCTAGGTTTCACCACCATATGGAAGGTTTTTGGTTCGGGTCTTATTCGAAGACTTGGAGACCAACTCTTGGGGATCCACCTATATAATGAGGGGCCAAGGGAGGGGGCCGGCCACCCCAAGACCACAAGCTGGCCGCCCCCCATAGAGTGGCCGGCCACCCCTCCCAAACCCTAGCCAAGCTCCTCTCCTCCATATTGCCCGCATAGCTTAGCGAAGCTCCGCCGGACTTCTTCACCGCCACCGACACCACGCCGTCGTGCTGTCGGATTCAAGAGGAGCTACTACTTCCGCTGCCCGCTGGAACGGGGAGGTGGACGTCGTCTTCATCAACAACCGAACGTGTGACCGAGTACGGAGGTGCTGCCCGTTCGTGGCGCCGGAACCGATCGTGATCAAGATCTTCTACGCGCTTTTGCAAGCGGCAAGTGAACGTCTACCGCAGCAACAAGAGCCTCCTCTTGTAGGCTTTGGAATCTCTTCAAGGGTGAGTCTCGATAATCCCCTCGTTGCTACCGTCTTCTAGATTGCATCTTGGCTTGGATTGCGTGTTCGCCGTAGGAAAATTTTTGTTTTCTATGCAACGTTGTCCTACAGTGGTATCAGAGCCGTGTCTATGCATAGATGGTTGCACGAGTAGAACACAATGGTTTGTGGGCGTTGATGCTCTTGTTATCTTTAGTTGAGTACTTTGCATCTTTGTGGCATAGTGGGATGAAGCGGCTCGGGCTAACTTTACATGACCGCGTTCATGAGATTTGCTCCACGCTCGACATGCAACTTGTATTGCATAAGTGGCTTTGCGGGTGTCTGTCTCTCCTACTATAGTGAAGATTCAATTTACTCTTCTATTGAAAACACTAGTATCACCGTTGTGGTTCATGTTCGTAGGTAGATTGGATCTTACTCGAAAACCCTAAACCACGTAAAATATGCAAACCAAATTAGAGAACGTCTAACTTGTTTTTGCAGGGTTTGGTGATGTGATATGGCCATAATGTGATGATAAATATGTATGAGATGATCATTATTGTATTGTGGCAACCGGCAGGAGCCTTATGGTTGTCTTTAAATTTCATGTTGAGTAGTATTTCAAAGTAGTTGTAATAGTTGCTACATGGAGGACGATCATGAAGACGGCGCCATTGACCTTGGTGTTTCGCCGACGATGATGGAGATCATGCCCGTTGATGATGGAGATCATGTCCGTGCTTTGGAGATGAAGATCAAAGGCGCAAAGACAAAAGGGCCATATCATATCACATATGAATTGCATGTGATGTTAATCCTTTTATGCATCTTATTTTGCTTAGATCGCGACGGTAGCATTATAAGATGATCCCTCACTAAAATCTCAAGATAATAAAGTGTTCATCCTTAGTAGCACCGTTATCAAGTCTTGTCGTTTCGAAGCATCTCGTGATGATCGGGTGTGATAGATTCAATAAGTACATACAACGGGTGCAAGACAGTTTTGCACATGCGGATACTAAGGTGGCCTTGACGAGCCTAGCATGTACAGACATGGTCTCGGAACACGTGATACCGAAAGGTAGAGCATGAATCATATGATTGATATGATGAACACTTTGAGTGTTCGCCATTGAAATCACACCTTTTCTCGTGATGATCGGGTTTAGGTGCGGTAGATTTGGTTCGTGTGATCACTAAGACAATGCGAGGGATATTGTTTTGAGTGGGAGTTCACCTAGTGTTTTAATTATATTGAATTAAAATTTTGAACTCAATTTGTCATAAACTTAGTCTAAACTATTGCAAATATGTTGTAGATATGGCGTCCCCAATCAATTTTAATCAGTTCCTAGAGAAAGAAAAGCTTAAGAGCAACGGTAGCAACTTCACCGACTGGTTCCGTCATGTGAGGATCTTCCTCAATGGCGGAAATCTGCAATATGTGCTTGATGCACCGCTAGGTGACCCTCCAGCAGAAACTGAAACCGATGAAGTAAAGAATGTTTACGCGACTCGGAAAACTCGGTACTCTCAAGTTCAGTGTGCCATCTTATGCAGTCTGGAATCCGATCTTCAAAAACGTTTTGAGCACCACGATCCTCATGAGTTGATAAAAGAGTTGAAGACTATTTTTGAGACTCATGCGGCCGTGGAATGCTATGAAGCATCGAAACACTTTTTCAGCTGTATGATGGAAGAAGGCAGCTCCATTAGTGAGCACATGCTCGTCATGACCGGGCATGCGAAGAAACTCAGTGACTTGGGAATAGTGATTCCTAACAGACTGGGGATTAATCGTGTCCTTCAATCACTGCCACCAAGTTACAAGAACTTTGTGATGAATTACAATATGCAGAACATGAACAAGGAGTTTCCTGAACTCTTTGGCATGTTAAAAGCTGCTGAGATTGAGATTAAGAAAGAGCACCAAGTGTTGATGGTCAACAAGACCACCAGTTTCAAGAAACAGGGCAAGTCTAAAGGAAAATTCAAGAAGGGTGGCAAGAAAGCTGCCACGCCTCCTATGAAACCTAAGAACGGCCCTAAGCCTGATGCTGAGTGCTATTACTGCAAAGAGAAGGGACACTGGAAGCGTAATTGCTCCAAGTATTTGGCAGATCTGAAGAGCGGCCTTGTCAAGAAGAAGAAAGAAGGTATATCTGATATACATGTTATAGATGTTCATTTCACTGGTTCTCGTTCTAGTACCTGGGTATTTGATACTGGTTCGGTTGCTCATATTTGTAACTCGAAACAGGAACTAAAGAATAAACGACAACTGCTGAAAGATGAAGTGACGATGCGCGTTGGAAACGGATCCAAGGTCAATGTGATCGCAGTCGGGACACTTCCTCTACATCTACCTTCGGGATTAGTTTTAAGCCTAAATAATTGTTATTATGTACCTGCGTTGAGCATGAACATTATATCTGGATCTTGTTTAATGCAAGACGGTTATTCATTCAAGTCTGAGAATAATGGTTGTTCTATTTTTATGAATAATATCTTTTATGGTCGAGCACCACAAAAGAATGGCTTATTTCTGTTAGATCTCGATAGTAGTGATACGCATATACATAACATTGATGCTAAGCGAATTAAATTGAATGATAATTCTACTTATATGTGGCACTGTCGTCTTGGTCATATTGGAGTGAAACGCATGAAGAAACTCCATACCGATGGATTACTTGAATCACTTGACTTTGAGTCACTTGATAGATGCGAAGCATGTCTGATGGGAAAAATGACTAAGACTCCATTCTCGGGTATGATGGAGCGAGCTACTGACTTATTGGAAATCATACATACAGATGTGTGTGGACCAATGAGTGTAGCATCGCGCGGTGGTTATCGTTATGTTCTAACCTTCACAGATGATTTGAGTAGATATGGGTATATCTATTTAATGAAACATAAATCCGAAACTTTCGAGAAGTTTAAGGAATTCCAAAGTGAAGTAGAAAATCAACGTAACAAGAAGATTAAATTTCTACGATCTGATCGCGGAGGTGAATATCTGAGTTATGAGTTTGGCATGCATTTAAAGAAATGCGGAATACTTTCACAATTGACACCGCCGGGAACACCACAACGAAACGGTGTGTCCGAACGTCGTAATCGAACTCTCTTAGATATGGTTCGTTCTATGATGTCTCTTACTGATTTGCCGTTATCATTTTGGAGTTATGCATTAGAGACAGCCGCATTCACTTTAAATAGAGCACCATCAAAATCCGTTGAAACGACGCCGTATGAATTATGGTTTAATAAGAAACCTAAGCTGTCGTTCCTAAAAGTTTGGGGTTGCGAAGCCTATGTAAAAAAGTTACAACCGGACAAGCTAGAACCCAAAGCGGAGAAATGCGTCTTCATAGGATACCCTAAGGAAACTATAGGGTACACTTTCTATCACAGATCCGAAGGCAAGATCTTTGTTGCTAAGAACGGAACCTTTCTTGAGAAAGAATTTCTCACTAAAGAAGTGACTGGAAGAAAAGTAGAACTCGATGAGATTGAAGAATCTCTACTCGTTGATCAGAGTAGCGCAGTACCGGAAAATGTTCCTGTACCACCTACACCGGCAACAGAGGAAGCTAATGATAATGATCATGAAACTTCAAATGAGACAGCTACTGAACCTCGCAGATCGACAAGGGATCGTGCCACTCCAGATTGGTATGATCCTTGTCTAAATGTCATGATTGTGGATAACAATGATGAAGACCCTGCGACGTATGAAGAAGCGATGATGAGCCCAGATTCCAACAAATGGCAAGAAGCCATGAAATCCGAAATGGGATCCATGTATGATAACAAAGTATGGACTTTGGTAGACTTACCTGATAGCCGCAAGGCTGTCGAGAATAAATGGATCTTCAAAAGAAAAACAGATGCTGATGGTAATATTACTGTCTATAAAGCTCGACTTGTCGCAAAGGGTTTCCGACAAATTCAAGGTGTTGACTACGATGAGACTTTCTCACCTGTAGCGAAGCTAAAATCTGTGAGGATTTTGTTAGCAATAGCTGCATTTTTCGATTATGAGATTTGGCAGATGGATGTCAAAACGGCGTTCCTTAATGGAGACATTGAGGAAGAGTTGTATATGGTACAACCCAAAGGTTTTGTCGATCCTAAAAATGCTGACAAAGTATGCAAACTTCAGCGTTCAATCTATGGACTGAAGCAAGCATCGAGAAGTTGGAACCGACGCTTTGATAAGGTGATCAAAGACTTCGGGTTTATACAGTGTCATGGAGAGGCCTGTATTTACAAGAAAGTGAGTGGGAGCTCTGTAGCATTCCTGATATTATATGTAGATGACATATTATTGATTGGGAATGATATAGAACTATTAAGCAGTGTAAAGGGTTATTTGAATAATAGTTTTTCAATGAAAGACCTTGGTGAAGCATCATACATATTAGGCATCAAGATTTATAGAGATAGATCAAGACGTCTAATAGGGCTATCACAGAGTACATACCTGGACAAGATTCTAAAGAAGTTTAGAATGGACGAAAGTAAGAAAGGATTCTTACCTATGTTACCAGGCAAGGTCTTGAGTAAGACTCAAGGACCGGCTACGGCAGAAGAAAGAGAAAGGATGAGTCAGATCCCCTATGCCTCGGCAGTAGGCTCTATCATGTATGCCATGCTATGTACAAGACCGGATATAGCACATGCTGTTAGTTTGACTAGCAGATATCAAAGTGATCCAGGAATAGAACACTGGACAGCGGTCAAGAATATCCTGAAGTACTTGAAAAGAACTAAGGATATGTTTCTTTGTTATGGAGGTGACCAAGAGCTCGTTGTAACAAGTTACACCGATGCAAGTTGGAACACTGATCCTGATGACTCTAAGTCACAATCTGGGTACGTGTTTATATTGAATGGTGCTGCAGTAAGCTGGGCAAGCTCGAAGCAGTGCACGGTGGCGAAATCCTCAACAGAATCGGAGTACATAGCGGCTTCAGAGGCTTCATCAGAAGCGGTATGGATGAAGAGGTTCATTGTAGAGCTCGGTGTGGTTCCTAGTGCATTGGACCCACTAGTCATCTACTGTGACAACATGGGTGCCATTGCCAATGCACAAGAACCAAGGTCACACAAGAGGCTGAAGCATATCAAGCTGCGTTACCACTCGATTCGCGAGTACATCGAAGATGGAGAAGTAAAGATTTGCAAAGTACACACTGATCTGAATGTAGCAGATCCGTTGACTAAAGCTCTCCCTAGGGCAAAGCATGACCAACACCAGAATGCCATGGGTGTTAGGTACCTTACAATGTAATCTAGATTATTGACTCTAGTGCAAGTGGGAGACTGTTGGAGATATGCCCAAGAGGCAATAATAAAAGTGGTTATTATATATCTTTATGTTTATGATAAAAGTTTATATACCATGCTATAATTGTATTAACTGAAACATTGATACATGTGTGATATGTAAACAAACAAAGAGTCCCTAGTAAGCCTCTTAACTAGCTTGTTGATTAATAGATGATTAGTTTCATAATCATGAACATTGGATGTTATTAATAACAAGGTTATATCATTGTATGAATGATGTAATGGACACACCCAATTAAGCGTAGCATAAGATCACGTCATTAAGTTATTTGCTATAAGCTTTCGATACATAGTTACCTAGTCCTTATGACCATGAGATCATGTAAATCACTTATACCGGAAAGGTACTTTGATTACATCAAACGCCACTGCGTAAATGGGTGGTTATAAAGATGGGATTAAGTATCCGGAAAGTATGAGTTGAGGCATATGGATCAATAGTGGGATTTGTCCATCCCGATGACGGATAGATATACTCTGGGCCCTCTCGGTGGAATGTCGTCTAATGTCTTGCAAGCATATGAATAAGTTCATAAGAGACCACATACCACGGTACGAGTAAAGAGTACTTGTCAGGAGACGAGGTTGAACAAGGTATAGTGTGATACCGATGATCAAACCTCGGACAAGTAAAATATCGCGTGACAAAGGGAATTGGTATCATATGTGAATGGTTCATTCGATCACTAAAGTCATCGTTGAATATGTGGGAGCCATTATGGATCTCCAGATCCCGCTATTGGTTATTGGTCGGAGTGAGTACTCAACCATGTCCGCATAGTTCGCGAACCGTAGGGTGACACACTTAAAGTTGGATGTTGAAATGGTAGTACTTGAATATGGAATGAAGTTGGAATATTTGTTCGGAGTCCCGGATGGGATCCCGGACATCACGAGGAGTTCCGGAATGGTCCGGAGAATAAGATTCATATATAGGATGTCATTTTATGTGAATAAAATGTCACGGAAGGTTCTATGGAAGGTTCTAGAAGGTTCTAGAAAAGTCCGGAAGAAACCACCAAGGAAGGTGGAGTCCACAAGGGACTCCACCTCCATGGCCGGCCAACCCTAGATGGGGTGGAGTCCCAAGTGGACTCCACCATAGGGGGCCGGCCACCCCCCCTATGGAAGGTGGAAATCCCACCTTTGGGTGGGAGTCCTAGTTGGGCTAGGTTTCACCACCATATGGAAGGTTTTTGGTTCGGGTCTTATTCGAAGACTTGGAGACCAACTCTTGGGGATCCACCTATATAATGAGGGGCCAAGGGAGGGGGCCGGCCACCCCAAGACCACAAGCTGGCCGCCCCCCATAGAGTGGCCGGCCACCCCTCCCAAACCCTAGCCAAGCTCCTCTCCTCCATATTGCCCGCATAGCTTAGCGAAGCTCCGCCGGACTTCTTCACCGCCACCGACACCACGCCGTCGTGCTGTCGGATTCAAGAGGAGCTACTACTTCCGCTGCCCGCTGGAACGGGAGGTGGACGTCGTCTTCATCAACAACCGAACGTGTGACCGAGTACGGAGGTGCTGCCCGTTCGTGGCGCCGGAACCGATCGTGATCAAGATCTTCTACGCGCTTTTGCAAGCGGCAAGTGAACGTCTACCGCAGCAACAAGAGCCTCCTCTTGTAGGCTTTGGAATCTCTTCAAGGGTGAGTCTCGATAATCCCCTCGTTGCTACCGTCTTCTAGATTGCATCTTGGCTTGGATTGCGTGTTCGCCGTAGGAAAATGTCAATATAGCATTTGTAGTAGAGATTGTGCTAATGTCCACATGAGGCTCACAAGATGTTACCTTAGTGATACTAGCCTCATGAGCTAACTTTAGCTCATCGTAGGAAGTTAGAAGATCCTCAAGAGAGTGTGAGAGCGTTTTATTGCTTTCTTCCAATTCCCTACAATTGCTAGTTAGCAACTCAAGTTGAGCCCTTAGCTCAACATTCTCCTTTAAGGTAGATGCTTCACAAGAAGTAGAGTTAGTAGCACAAGCATCAACAATAGTTTTCTCATTTTCATGCTTATAGGATTCAAATTTTTGTGTGAGCATAAAATTAGTATGCTTCTCATCTTTTAGCTCATGCTTGAGGAGAGTGAATCTCATTTCCCCATTTTCAACATGGGACTCCAACTCCACTATGGTTTCCCTATATTTACTCAAGGTATCCATAGAGTGTTCGAGATTAGCACGAGCTTCTTTATTACCATGAAGAGAAGCATATACCATTGCCATATTATGCACCAATATATTATATTCTTCATCATTATCATCATCATCACTCTCATCATTAGAGGAAGTGTTAGGAGTCAAAGTAGGAGATACCTTTGATCCATTTGCCATAAGGCACATGTGCATACCGGAGGATGAAGATGAAGAAATTCTTGAATCCTTATTTGAAAACATGTCTTGATCCATAGAGTGTTCGGTTTCCTCTACATTGTTAGTCAAACAACTAGAGGAGATAGAAGCATTTTGATTATGGGAGCAAGACAAGGCAAGCATATCATCATGGGATTTATGTGAGCAATTTACACATGATATGCGAGGACTATCAACACAAGCATGTAGATTATTTTCAATGCTAGATGTGTTTAAGTCCAAAGAGGAAGCATTGCAATGGGATAGAGATGAAGAATCATCACTATTGAGCACAATATCAACATTGCAATTTTCCTCACCACTCACCATATCATTACCTCGTGTCTTGCTACACGTTGGTGAAGTGGAAGAAGATGAGAACTCATCACGGCCGGAGGTGGAAGCAACTTGGAGCTCTTCATGATGTGAAGGGGAAGAGAGCTCCTCGGAGTCACCACCAACCAAATGAGAAGTGGATCCACCAAACATTTCCTTAAGCTTGATCCACATCTCATGAGACGATTTTCGCTTTATATATATCAAGAACCTATGAAAATCTGGTCTCAAAGAGAATACAAGCTCATTAGATACTTGAGCTTCAAGATGTAAGTTTTTCTCATCCTCTAAAGATAGATTTTGAGGGTCCATCGGAGGAGAAAAACCTACATCTAGAAATTGCTCAATGTTTGGACACAAGGTCCGAAGTTTGCAAAGCAAGCAATTTCGCCACAAAAGATAATTTGTGCCAACAAAGATAATTGTGTCATTGTGCACTAAGTTACTAGCCGACATCTTTACTCTCAAGGCGGTGAAGCCTTAAACAAGGAGAGACCTTGCTCTGATACCAATTGAAAGATCGAGATGTCGCCTAGAGGGGGGGTGAATAGGCAATTACAAACTCTTGCGGATTTGTCTTGTAAGAATGCGGAATTAAACTAACGTTTAGTTTACAAGCACAAACCCTAAATATGCTAAGCTCAACTAAGTGTAACAATGGCAACTAGAGCTAAGCAAGATAGGCACAAGATATATGTAGCACAAGTGATAGCAAGATATATGTACTTCAAGCACGATGGCTATCACAAGGAAAGAGAGCTCGGGTATAGAAATAACCGAGGCACGCGGAGACGAGGATGTATTCCCGTGTTCCCTTGCTTTGCAACAAGGTACGTCACGTTTGGAGGAGTGGAGGTCCCACGAAGGATTCCCCGCGCCACGAAGGCTCACCCTATTCTCCGAACCACACCCACGAAGGATAATGGCCCTTTCCTTATGGTTAGCTTTTCCTCCGCTCCGGAGATGGCAAGCTCCACAACCACTTCACAAGCTCCACGAAGGAGAAGCCCGGGCCTCTTCACAATCTTCTTGAAGAGATCACCGGAGCACCAACCGCCAAGCCAACTAGGAGGTCTCCCTCCAAGAGTAACAAGCTCACGGTCTCTCACTCGAACTAATCGTGGTGGAGAGCTCAACACTATGCAATGATGCAAAGCAAGAACACCGGAGGTGTTCAAGTCCTTCACACTCAAATCCCACCAAAGCAACGAATGCTAGGATGAGATTGGAGAGGAAGAACAAGGGGGAAAGTCAACCAAAGACTCCAAGATCTAGATCCCAAGAGATTCCCTCACTTAGAGAAGAAATGGTTTGGTGGAAGTGTAGATCTAGATCTCCTCTCTCAAATCCTCAAATATGAGCAAGAATGGTTGGAGGAATCAAGGGAGAGAGCAACTTCTTCAAATGCAACAATGGAGGTGAGAGAAGGGGAAGAAGTAACTTGCTCAAGGTGGAAGAAGGGCTATTTATAGTCTAGGAAGAAAAATAACCGTTGGGGAAGAAACGGTGTAAAACGCATAAAAACGAGCTGAAAAGTGGCCCACGGCTGCGCCGGCCAACCGGATTTGGCGCGACCAGCCCAGAGTCCGTCGGACCGGCCCAGCAACCGGGCAGGCGAGCGCCGCATGGCGAGCGCTAGTCGCGCGGGGGCGCAGGCCGCAGGGTGGGCCGCAGAGCGGTGAGGCCGATCCGGCCGAGGCCGGCCCGGGGAGCCGCCGAGCGGCCAGGGAAACCGGCAGGGCCGGGAAGGCGCCCGGTTAAAGTCCGGTTGGACCGGAGGGCAAGCTGGGCTGCCCGGCCAGGGCCGGTGGCCGCCCGGTCGACCGGGTGGGCCGGCATGCGGTCCGCAGGCCGTCTGCAACCGCCGCCTCCTTTTTTTTTTTTTTTTTTCTTCTTTTACTCTTTCTTTAATAACTTTTGCTCCCGAACCCCGATTCGAATGAAACCAGTTTTGTTTGGAAGATAATAACAAATGCTATCCTATGGAAAGTGAAAACACAAGAATCTATAGGAGGGGATTTTATCATGAATATAAAAGGTAGAACCTTATATCATGAATAACCGGTAAAATCACCCAACCTCGAAAACGCAATAGAAGATGCATGCGGATTCCGTTTTCGATGAACTTGGGCTTGTTGTAAAGCTAGCAACAAGCTCAAGAACCTCACACAGAGAAACACCAAGAAGCAATACGGATATGCAAAGTATGCAAAGGATTGAGCTCCCTAAGACGATGTGATCAAGTTACCCAACCGAAAGCCCCTCTTAATAGTGCGGCTATGTATCCTATAATCCGGTCTCCCATCAACCACCTTGAGACCGGTAAAAGGAAAACCTAGCAAGGCCATACCTTTGCCTTGCGCATCCCGCTTGATCTTGATGATAACTCTTCAAGCTTCACTCAAGCCGGAATGCCTCTCTTGATCAATGTTGCTTTGTGAAGACTCACAAATGCTCCCCCATACACTATGATGGGAAAGCTCCATTGATACACATCTTCACATGTCCATTATCACCAAATGGACGGCAAGCTTCAAGCATGTGATCCACTCAAGATGCTCATCTTGAACTTGCCCAACTCAACCTTGTATCTTCTCATACTCACTTAAGATAGAGCATGGCTAATATTGAGTTCCACATAAGAACTCCATCTTCATTTCTTCTTCTTGATCATATCACATATATATCTTCATACCGATGATCTTGATGCCAATACACAAGGTATACCTTTATCTTCATGGCATCCATACTTGAATCCAACACATGGAGTACAAGTAGTACCTATGGAATATTCCTTCATATAAACTCAATGAAAACATTAGTCCATAGGGGTTGTCATTAATTACCAAAACCACACATAGGGGCAATGTACCCTTACAATCTCCAATCTACCTACGAACATGAACCACAACGGTGATACTAGTGTTGACAATAGAAAGTGCAAATTGGAATCTTCACTATGGTGGGAGAGACAGACACCCGCAAAGCCACTTATGCAATACAAGTTGCATGTCAAGCGTGGAGCAAGTCTCATGAGACGCGGTCATGTAAAGTTAGCCCGGGCCGCTTCATCCCACCATCCCGCAAGATGCAAAGTACACAAACTAAAGCAACAAAAGCATCAACGCCCACAAAACCATTGTGTTCTACTCGTGCAACAGATCTATGCATAGACATGGCTCTGATACCACTGATGGGGTTCGTAGCATAGAAAACAAAAAATTTCCTACCGCAAGACGAATAAATCCAAGATCTAATCTATGGAACACCCAAGATCTAATCTACAAGATCGAAGCAACGAGATTGATAAGATACTAACCCTTGATGATTTCCAAAGCCTACGAGATCAGATCTCGTTGTTGATGTAGACGATCATCCCCAGTGCTGCAATCCGGCAGCACTTCCGTACTCGGTCGCGCGTACGGTGTCGATGAAGCCCTTCCTCTCCCCGTTCCAGCGGGCAGCGGAGGTGTGGTAGATCTCCTCCAAATTCCAGCAGCACGACGGCGTGGTGGTGGTGGTGGAGGAAGAAAAGCTGCAGGGCTTCGCCAAGCCGGAACAGCGTATGGTGGAGGAGAGAGGCGGCCAGAGGAGGGGGCAAATCAAGGGGATGGTGGCCGGCCACCCCCTCCCCTCTTTATATAGGGGGAGGGTCGGCTGGGGTGGCCCCCTTTCCCATCTAGGGTTAGGGGGGGCGGCGGCCAAGTGGGGGGAAGAGGATTTCTTCCCCCCCAAGTTGATCCCCCCTAGGGTTTTGGGGAAAACCCTAGGGGTTGGCCGGCTGGGCCTTGAGGGGCATGTGCCCCTGGCCCATTAGGCTAGGGAGCACCCCCTCGGCCCATGCTAGGCCTCCTAGGGTCGTGGGCCCACTGGTGGGACCCCCGGAACCTTCTAGAACCTTCCCGGTCATCCACCGGAAAAATCCCGAACTTTTCCGAAACCTAGAAATCAACTTCCCTTATATGAATCTTATTCTCCGGACTATTCCGGACCTCCTCGTGACATCCTGGATCACATCCGAGACTCCGAACAAACTTCGTCTCCATACCATATTCAAATCTACTTATGCGACATCGAACCTTAAGCGCGTCACCCTACGGTTCGCGAACTATGCAGACATGGTCGAGACTCCTCTCCGAGCAATAACCAATAGCGGGATCTGGAGATCCATAATGGCTCCCACATATTCAACGATGACTTAGTGATCGATTGAACCATTTACATACGATGCCGATTCCCTTTGTCACGCGATATTTTACTTGTCCGAGGTTCGATCATCGGTATCTCCATACCTTGTTCAACCTCGTTACCGACAAGTACTCTTTACTCGTACCGTGGTATGTGATCTCTTATGAACCATTCATATGCTTGCAAGCTAATCAGATGACATCCCACCGAGAGGGCCCAGAGTATATCTATCCGTCATCAGGATGGACAAATCCCACTATTGATCCATATGCCTCAACTCACACTTTCCGAATACTTAATCCCACCTTTATTGTCACCCATTTACGCAATGACGTTTGATGTAATCAAAGTACCCTTTCGGTGTAAGTGATTTACATGATCTCATGGTCGAAGGATTAAGACAACTATGTATTGAAAGCTTATAGCAAATGAACTTAATGACTTGATCTTATGCTACGCTCATTTGGGTGTGTGTCCATTATATCATTCACCTAATGACATAACCTTGTTATTAATAACATCCAATGTTCATGATCACGAAACCATGATCATCCATTAATCAACAAGCTAGTTATACAAGAGGCTTACTAGGGACTCCTTGTTGTTTACATAACACACATGTATCAATGTTTCGGTTAATACAATTATAGCATGGTATGCAAACATTATCATAAACACAAAGATATATTATAATAACCATTTTATTATTGCCTCTTGGGCATATCTCCAACACACACATCCACAACCAAATTGGAGGCTCCCAAATCTGTAACAACACAACAATCAACAACAATACATCAACAACAAACAACTAGGGATCCAAATAGGAACACTAGCAAAGGGTCCCTCAAGCATAAGAGGGGGAAATGAAAATCGCTTCGGTGAGGATGTAGATCGGTGTCTTCTCCTTCGAATCTCCAAAGATCAAGAGCTTTGGTTGGGTGAGGGAGGAGATCTTGCAAATCTTGTGTTCTTGAGGTGGCTCTAATGGTGGTGAGGCTTGGCAGATTTTGGTCAATGATTGAGCAAGGAAGTAGAAGAAGGGGTATAAATACCCCCAAAAATCCAGCCGTTGGAGACGGTGGCCGGATAATCCGGCCAAAGTTGGGGCCGGATAATCCGCCCCCACCGAAAATCCGGCCCTGGGAAAATCAGGCCAAATGTCCGGC
The DNA here is from genome assembly GCA_030979885.1 of Lolium multiflorum. Classification (NCBI taxonomy): domain Eukaryota; kingdom Viridiplantae; phylum Streptophyta; class Magnoliopsida; order Poales; family Poaceae; genus Lolium; species Lolium multiflorum. The sequence continues at coordinate 306,381,042 of CM061748.1, read as the reverse complement.
CCATGTCCAGGGATGTACCGAGCCGCGTCACCTCTGGTCCTTAGCCGATTTTTGGGGCCGGATATTTCAAAATATCCGGCCCGGATTATCCGTCTTGGGAAATTCGCCAAATGTCCTGCCAAAAATCCGGCCCATGTCCAGGGAGGTACTGAGCCACATCGCCTCGAGTCCTTACCCGAATTTTGGGGGCCAGATATTTTGCAAATATCCGGCCCGGATTATCCGGCCTGGTGAAACTTTTCTGCTTTCTTTGACTCGATTTTCCACACAAGTCACTCGAATACATGTATCTATATAATTCCTGCACCACTTCATCAAACATTAGTGTATCACATGCATTGACATCAAACACACAAAACACATTGTGAGATATGTTCTTTCAGCAGGACGGCGTGGCGGCGGAGGGGCGGTGTGTGAGCTCTTCCAGTCTCGGGCGCAGGGGAAAGCTTTGGGTGAGCTGTGAGTCCTCGACGTGTTCATTGGGTCAATTCAACACCATTCAAAAGCAACGGTCAATTCACAACCACCGCGACTCCCTAGCCGTCACGGTAACGGTCAAGGCCTCTCGACAGACGGCAACCCTCCCGTCCGAGCATCTGCGAGGAGTTCAAACTAGAGGGAGGGGAAAACTGAGAAAAAGTTAAGCGGCTGGGGAAAACTGAGTACAACTAACAAAGCAGGGGCACAAAAATAGAAATCCCTACTTTAAAAGGATGTGTCTCCAAATATCGGTTATTTATTATCGTCTGATCTCGACAGAAAAAAGGTTGTACATTTAAGAATATAACCAGCAGGCTTACGCATGTCAAACACTTAGGCTAGTCATAGTAGGGAGTAACTTAGATTAGTAACATGCATAATGCATATGTTACTAGTTTATGTTACTACCTAACTAATAGTAACTTATATGTGGAATTATTCCTTATAACATTTAATATCTTGTAAACTCATCTTATCTTGTGGTGTATGATGTGTTATGCTAACATAGCTAGTTACCAACTCACTCTTCTTCTTCGATTATTGTCATGTTACCAAAATGTTTTAGGATGTATGATGTTACTATCTATGTTACTCTCACTATGTGTAGGCTTGCGATCGACGATCGATCAAGCAACTAATCAATTCAGTGCTAAATCAAATTATCTTCTCGTGTTCAGCAACAATGAATGTTGAGATTAAATATCAAGAGCCGGCCCGATTGGACTACTTGTAGTTAATCATTACTAGGAACCAAATTACTTAGACTACTCATAGTGGGAGTAACTTAGATAGTAACATAAAACTACATGCAATGCCAACTAAGCATTTTAATGACATGTCATGTCATTAATTGAGGAAAAAGAGCATTGTGGTAACTAGCTATGTTACTATAACATCACATTTCTCAAGACAAAATGAGTCTACAACCTAATTAATATGGCTTTGCATGACACCACACATATGTTACTACCCACTATGGAGGTAGTAACATAAAATAGTAGGGATTTCTATTTTCGTGCCCTCGGCTCCTTAGTTGTACTCAGTTTTCCCAGATCCTTAGTTTTTCCTCAGTTTTCCCCAACCCCTTGTCTATAACCCGCAGAAAGAGCTCGGACGGAAGGAATCCCGTTTAGTTGACGTTGGTTGGTGCTGGCAAGTGGGGCCGCTGTTGGTGCCCCGCAGTGGACACGTCTCCACTTATCCAGATCATCGTGGGACCCACAACTTGTCCACGTTAGCGCGCCGGACCCACAGCTTACCCAGGTGACCGTTGCAAAATGGGAGCCCGAGCTAGCCCCGCGCCCGTGCCCGTGCCATTGCTTCCCCTTTCTTTCTCAAAATCGTCCGCCAGGGGTATTTTTCGTCGCCTATGGGCCTAACCCGACGATATGGGTTCCGGGAAACTGTCAGGCAAAGTCCAACGACGATTTTTTCGGTCCGTCGCGCTTGGGCGCCCTTCCGCCACGGAAAATCGGACCGTTGCGGAAGTGTTTTCGGGAGCCCGTTGACTGCGACGTCATGCAAACTGACACGTGGCAGACGCCGTTAACTGCCAGTTAACGGCGTTAACCGGCTGAAACCCCGTGGTAGATGGTAGGCCCACACGAGGCCTGCCACGTCTTAAGCGGGCCGGGCCAGATGACATAGTTTGACCGGTCAACTATATAGCTGGGCCGGTCCATTAGTTACGTGGGCCGGGCCTAACCTCTAATGTTGAAAGTTAAATGGGCCGGCCCATTTAACATGTGGGGTCCACCTTACAATGGCCGCCCAAGAAGCAAGTGGGTCGGGCCAAAACACAGTGGGTCCCACTTGCCTCAAAGGCCGCCCATTTAGTGTGTGGGGTCCACCGTATAAGTGGGCCGGCCCAACAAGCTAGTGGGCCGGGCCAAAAACACAGTGGGTCCCACTTTGTTAAAGGGCCGGCCCATTTAGTGTGTGGGTCCACCATATATCAGTGGGCCGCCCAACAAGATAGTGGGCCAAAACAGTGGGACCCATCTTCCGTTAAAGGGCCGCCCATTTAGTATGTGGGGTCCACAATATAGCAAGTGGGCCCACCAAGATAGTGGGCGGGCCAAAAACACATGTGGGTCCCACATTCCTGTTAATGGGCCGGCCCATTTGGTATGTGGGGTCCACCATGTAGAAAGTGGGCCGCCCAACGAGATAGTGGCCGGGCCAAAACAGTGGGTCCCACCATCCTATTAAAGGGCCGGCCCATTTGGTGTGTGGGGTCCACCATATAGAAAGTGGGCGGCCCATTTGGTATGTGGGGTCCACCATCTAGAAAGTGGGCCGGCCCAACAAGATAGTGGGCCGGTCAAAACACAGTGGGTCCCACCTTCCTATTAAAGGGCCCCATTTACCATGTGGGACCACCATAGAGCAAGGGGCCCAATAAGCATGTGGAGCCCACTATCGTGTAACCGGGCCGGCCTACTAAAGAAGTGGGCCGGCCCAAAATGAAAGTGGGTCCCACACTACTGTAAGTGGGCCGGCCCAATCTGTTGTAGGGCCCTACTTGTTTGACTAGTCAACTTGCATTAAATTTCATGAGCCTAAAATCTGATTTCAATGATACACACAATTACATACACAAATAAAACAAATAGGAAAATTACAAGGCAATTAATGTGCCCAAATAAAAAAATTACATAGAATCATTGAGGACTTCTATTAGCATCATCAATAACAGGTTGACATTTGGCAATCGCCTTGATTGAATCTTGTGTACTCTTTGTCAACATATCAGCTACAGATCTTAAAGCAGCAATACCATGTCTTTTATAAAGTACAGCCTTGAGATATTTACTGTCTGATGAAAGAAATGGTCTAGGTTGACGGCTATGAGAAGATGCATCAGAAGAAAGATCAGAACTTTTTGTGGGCCTCACAGTTAATGAAGATTGCTTCATCACAACTGCATTCTGATAATAATGCAAAAAGAGTTAAACGATGAACTATGCAAACATTTATTATGCAATGTAGATATAAGATAATAACAAGTTGCATAAATAAGACATGTATGGAACTTGTACTAAGCACAAACTTACATCATAATGTTGCACAGGGTCGCTACAGATCCTTTTTTGGCGACTATCTTCTAATGATGACTGCTTCATTAAAACAGCATTCTGGTAACATTGTAAACATAGTTACAACAATTAACTATTCAAACATGTATTACGCAATGTAGAGATCAGATAACAGCATGTAGCAGAAATAAGCACAAGATAAGATAAGATGCATGTACTAAGCACATACTGGCTCACTGCAGGTCCTTCTCTTGCGTGCACTAGTCGTGGTCAACATGCCTATCATTTTAGGTTCAGCCATCAAGTGAAATGCTAATCCTCCTGCTCCATTGTCCTTAATCTGTGTTTAGATATCACATTTAAGACCAAGTCAGCTGGTTTCAAATAACAAAAAACTTGAGCTGCCAAATGAATAAGCCAATAGTTACCAGATATCAAATTAAAACCAACTAGATGTTGCTTTGCATGAGATACGAATTTCAGACATTCAGATTTAGAGTAGGGTAATGCCAAGGTTTTACACATAAAGTAAACTGGCATTAAGAATGACCAAATGTCAGGTTCAAATCACCCTCGAAGTTTCTCCAAGACAAGCATATCAAATAGGCAGAAACATAGTAAAGCATGAATGGCATTGCTATGGCAGGGTTCCAAGTGTTAATCTCTTGCATAAGGAACAATGCATATAGGTTATAGATAATAACGGAAGTAAACTGCCAAAATTACCAACCACGAACTCAGATTCCAACCTTACCTAGCGTCCCCGCTGTTAATGTTGGATGTTCTAATAAGTGGTTCGCATGATCAATCCCAAGGAAAAATAACATTGACAAGTCAGTCTACGATAATACAAAGACCAGACATGCACGCAGCAATAACTATATAAGCTAAAGACGAGGTATAAGAGCAAGCAGATTGGAAATGCACATAGCATGATTATAAAAGCAGTGTGAGAATAGCAGACACGAGAAAACAGCTAGCGGTGAGCTAATGACGTGGTATAAGAACAAGCAGATTGGAAATGCCCATAGCACGACTATAAAAGCAGTGCGACAATAGCATGCAGTACAAAAACAGTTGGCAGCAAATGAATGGGTACAAGGCTATAAATATGTGGATGCACACAGGTGTCAGTAGAATGAACAGGATGGTAGCGACCGGATAATGCTTTTGTACTGTACAACATTTAAACAAACTTCATGCGAAGCAACACATCAAGAAAGTTAACGGCATATGAGATCTGCAAATAACTACACAAAACATGGCTAAAGAAACACCGCGATCTAACGGGCCAGCGTACTAACCAAGCTGCGGCGGGGTGGACGGGGGCGGCAACTTGCATTCCAGCGGCGGCGAACGCGGGAGACGATGAATCGACCATGTTTCAGTAGAAGCGGGCGTTAGTGAAGCAGATCTGGTTGGCTGGCAAGGTATTCGGTGAAGTTGATACAGCCGCTGCGGCGAGGTAGTCGGTGGCGAGGTCGGCGGTGAAGCAGATCCGTCGGTGGCGAGGTCGGCGGTGAAGCAGATCCGTCGGTGGCGAGGTCGGCGGTGAAGCAGATCCGTCGGTGACGAGGGCGGCGGGGGAGCGGATCAGGTGGGTGGACAGCCAACACGATCAAGGCTACGCTGTGGAGGAGTATGCCGGCGGCGAAGCAGATCTAGTACTGTAGAGAGTCAGAGCTTTGGCTTGTGAGAGTATTTTTGAGCTAATGGGGCGAATGGTTGGTGGGTGGGTGTGGGCCTGTGGGGAGGGTTCGGGATCTAGGCAAGATATTTCATTGTTACCGAATGAGCCCTCCATGGTCGGTGGGTTGTAGCTTCCGGACCAGGGTTAAAAGGGTAAAACTGGTCACGGGATTTTCGAATGGATGCGGCGGGATGATTTGGCGCGTGGCCGAAATTTTCAGTTTCAAGCTACGAGCAGAACGACAAAAATAATGTTCTTCCCCAGGGAGCTCTCATTTCTTCCTCTTCTCTTTCTCTCTCGAGTCTCTCCCACTCCCCCGGCTCCTCTCCCCCTTCTCTCCGGCGGCCTCGCCGGCCGGAGACGAGGCCGACTTCTCTCTGTATATTGTACACCCTCCGAACTAAATTAATTGATTCAACTTTCCTTAGACGTGTATGTATCTAGAGTAAAAACATGTGTGGATACATCCATATTTAGATAAGCAAAGTTGAGTCAGCTAATTTGGATCCGAGGGAGTTAGTGTTGTTGTAAGCTTAGATCCAGTGTTTCCCATGAGCAGAATGGCGCAATGGAGTCGGGGATCTCGTCATCGGCTTCAGATCTGGCCTATGGTGAATCTGGCGGATCTTGCCGGCCAAACCCCGATCTGGTGCCATCAATGTGATGGCGCTAACGGTGAGGCTTGCTTTGGTCAGTGCTTCAGATCTGGCCAATGGGGAAGTCAAGCTGCTAAAGTTCACAAGCTCGGGGCATACGACGGCGTCATCCGTCTTGCCCGTGCACATCTTGGACTTTCAGCGACCCTTCTCAGAGCCAATATGCCGTTGCTGAGGCCCTTCTTCTCCTTCGTCCTGGCGACTACCGGCGACACCGTCCCAAGTGGTGCGTCCCCGGCGACGGAGTTGCTGGAAAGGATGCGGAGCAGAGATCTGATGTGCGGTCCAGAAGGACTCGATTGATTTTCTTCTATATGTTTTGGGGTCCTTTTTGTAAAGTTGCAGGTTCTATTAGTTATTGTCTAGTACTTTTGGTCCTCTATGTAATTTTTTGGACTAGTTTCCATTGGCACTGATAAACTTGAATTTTGACAAGTTCACGAGGAAAAAAATTCCTTTGCACATATGGCCTATCATGTATAAACATTCTTGAGATTTAAACTATATGTAATGTGCCATGCATTAACCCTAAACCATATATATGTAACTAACCCTAGCTGATCAAACCCTACTTAATTAAAACAAATAACCCTAAACTATACGCATGCACTTTATGCGCAAAGGCGCGGGTGCCTCTAATAATGTGTGTGCGCACTCGATCGATGATCCCTAAACCTTATACAACCCTGAAACCCTAATCCCTAATCCCTAAACCCTAAACACTAAACCCTAGACCCTAAACCCTAACCCTAACCCTAAACCCTAATTAAACCCTATATATAGGCCAACGACACTTAATTGTGCATCAAGCAGGCCAGGGGTGCCTCGCGGTCCTCTAATTAAATTAAATGTGCCATGCATTAACCCTAAACCATATATATGTAACTAACCATAGCTAATCAACCCTACTTAATGAAAACACATAACCCTAAACTATACTAGCTAGCTGCTATAACCCGATCTAATAAAAACATGCTCTATATATAGCAGCTAGCTAGCAAACCGTAGATTAACACCAATTAATATATACATGGCCTATATCGATCATGTTGTATAACATATCCCTGAGATTCATTAATTAATTATATAATTATCGTGATAAATTAATTAACTTTAATTTTGACAAGTTCTCTCGAATGAAAACACATTTGATTAAGTTGCCTCATAATATATATATATATAATTAGTGTGCATGCATGGCCTACCATGCATTCGTGCATATATTTTAATGTATATTTGAACATATTCTTGGGGATTTCAATCTCTCTCTCTCGATCATCTATATATCGTTGGTGGCCAAAAAACACACATATATATATATGCATGCAATTTATGCGTAAAGGCGCGGGTGCCTCTAATAATGTGTGTGCGCACTCGATCGATGATCCCTAAACCTTAAACAACCCTAAAACCCCTAAATCCCTAATCCCTAAACCCTAAACACCCTAAACACTAAACCCTAAACCCTAGACCCTAAACGTACCCTAACCCTAACCCTAAACCCTAGCTAATCCTAAACCCCAATTAAACCCTATGTATATGCCAACGACACTTAATTGTGCATCGATCGAGCGGGTCATGGGTGCCTCGCGATCCTCTAATAAAATTAAATGTGCCATGCATTAACCATAAACCATATATATGTAACTAACCCTAGCTAATCAACCCTACTTAATTAAAACACATAACCCTAAACTATACTAGATATAACCCGATCTAATAAAAACATGCTCTATATATAGCAGCTAGCTAGCAAACCGTAGATTAACACCAATTAAAATATACATGGCCTATATCGATCATGTTGTATAACATATCCCTGAGATTCATTAATTAATTATATAATTATCGTGATAAATTAATTAACTTGAACTTTGACAAGTTCTCTCGAATGAAAACACATTTGATTAAGTTGCCTCATAATATATATATATATAATTAGTGTGCATGCATGGCCTACAATGCATTCGTGCATATATTTTAATGTATATTTGAACATATTCTTGGGGATTTCAATCTCTCTCTCTCTCTCGATCATCTATATATCGTTGGTGGCCCAAAAAACACACATATATATGCATGCAATTTATGCGTAAAGGCGCGGGTGCCTCTAATATAATGTGTGTGCGCACTCGATCGATGATCCCTAAACCTTAAACAACCCTAAAACCTTAAAATCCCTAATCCCTAAACCCTAAACACCCTAAACACTAAACCCTAAACCCTAGACCCTAAACATACCCTAACCCTAACCCTAACCCTAACCCTAAACCCTAGCTAATCCTAAACCCCAATTAAACCCTCTGTATAGGCCAACGACACTTAATTGTGCATCGATCGAGCGGGTCATGGGTGCCTCGTGATCCTCTAATAAAATTAAATGTGTCGTGCATTAACCCTAAACCATATATATGTAACTAACCCTAGCTAATCAACCCTACTTAATTAAAACACATAACCCTAAACTATATATACTAGCTAGCTGCTATAACCCGATCTAATAAAAACATGCTCTATATATAGCAGCTAGCTAGCAAACCGTAGATTAACACCAATTAAAATATACATGGCCTATATCGATCATGTTGCATAACATATCCCTGAGATTCATTAATTAATTATATAATTATCGTCATAAATTAATTAACTTGAACTTTGACAAGTTCTCTCGAATGAAAACACATTTGATTAAGTTGCCTCGTAATATATATATAATTAGTGTGCATGCATGGCCTACAATGCATTCGTGCATATATTTTAATGTATATTTGAACATATTCTTGGGGATTTCAATCGATCTCTCTCTCTCGATCATCTATATATCGTTGGTGGCCCAAAAAACACACATATATATGCATGCAATTTATGCGTAAAGGCGCGGGTGCCTCTAATAATGTGTGTGCGCACTCGATCGATGATCCCTAAACCTTAAACAACCCTAAAACCTTAAATCCCTAATCCCTAAACCCTAAACACTAAACCCTAAACCCTAGACCCTAAACGTACCCTAACCCTAACCCTAAACCCTAGCTAATCCTAAACCCCAATTAAACCCTATGTATAGGCCAACGACACTTAATTGTGCATCGATCGAGTGGGTCATGGGTGCCTCGTGATCCTCTAATAAAATTAAATGTGCCATGCATTAACCCTAAACCATATATATGTAACTAACCCTAGCTAATCAACCCTACTTAATTAACACACATAACCCTAAACTATACTAGCTAGCTATAACCCGATCTAATAAAAACATGCTCTATATATAGCAGCAGCTAGCTAGCAAACCGTAGATTAACACCAATTAAAATATACATGGCCTATATCGATCATGTTGTATAACATATCCCTGAGAATCATTAATTAATTATATAATTATCGTGATAAATTAATTAACTTGAACTTTGACAAGTTCTCTCGAATGAAAACACATTTGATTAAGTTGCCTCATAATATATATATAATTAGTGTGCATGCATGGCCTACAATGCATTCGTGCATATATTTTAATGTATATTTGAACATATTCTTGGGGATTTCAATCGATCTCTCTCTCTCGATCATCTATATATCGTTGGTGGCCCAAAAAACACACATATACGCATGCACTTGATGCGTAAAGGCGCGGGTGCCTCTAATAATGTGTGTGCGCACTCGATCGATGATCCCTAAACCTTAAACAACCCTAAAACCCTAATCCCTAATCCCCTAAACCCTAAACACCCTAAACACACTAAACCCTAGACCCTAAACACCCTAAACACTAAACCCTAAACCCTAGACCCTAAACACCGTAAACCCTAAACCAACCCAAACCCAGAGGTGGGCCGCTAAGACCCTGAAGATATATGCGTGGAGACGCACAGAGAATCGGCCTGGTGTATCAAGTTGGGCTAGTTAGCCCATGTATCTTTATATAATAGGTTACGTAGAAGTTAGAATCTATCTCGTGCACGGTTTGGTGCACGTCCACATTAGAAAGTCCCCTGGACTATAAATATGTACCTAGGGTTTATGGAATAAACAACAACCAACGTTCAACCACAAACAAATCTCGGCGCATCGCCAACTCCTTCGTCTCGAGGGTTTCTACCGGTAAGCATCATGCTGCCTAGATCGCATCTTGCGATCTAGGCAGCACAAGCCTGCCTACGTTGTTCATGCGTTGCTCGTACTGAAGCGCTTTTGATGGCGAGCAACGTAGTTATCATAGATGTGTTAGGGTTAGCATTGTTCTTCATGCTGCATGCTTTCGTAGTGCAACCCTTGCGCATCTAGCCGTCCTTGTGCCTCATCATGGGTGCAGGGGCGGCACCCCGCTTGATCATAGTTTAGTAGATCTGATCCGTTACGATCGCTCCTTGTTCTACAAGGATTAGTTTAATATCTGCAATAGTTAGGCCTTACAAAGGGGTGGAGGATCCAGCGGCACGTAGGGTGTCGTTTGCGAGCCCTAGACGGGATGTTCCGAGGATCAACCTTGTGTTGGTTTTTAGGCCTCGTCTAGGGCAAGCTTACGATCACCGTGCGTGAGCGCGAGGCCCAACCTAGAGTAGGATGATCCGATTATGCGGTGAAAACCCCACATCGTCGTGGATCTCATTAGCTCTACCATGATCAAGCAGGACCACCACATATTCGGCCACCTTGGACGAACCGTGGGTGGATCGGCTCTTTGAGCCGATTCACAGGACAACCTGAGAGCCGATCGAGGCTCGTATTTAACGTGTACGTGTGTGCCCTGCAGGAAACTAAGCGAGGCATCATCCACACCTTCCTGACCAGGTATAGGTCAGGTGGCACGCCCTTGCGACCCAGCATCGGCGCGCGACCAGGAGGCTTTGCGGGCCGTCGCTCTGAGGGACTGGGGCCAGCCGCAGCCCTAGTCATTCCCGGCTCTACCGTGTTGGCCAGTCACTGCCCGCCGGTGGGTTTCTGACGCCAACACATTCTGGCACGCCCGGTGGGACGACATCTTCAACGACAACCATCTCGCCATCCACATCAGAGATGGCGAAAGACACCATACCGTCTTCATCAGAAGTGGCAGAAGAAACTCCGGTCACCTACGAGGAGCTCACTGGCGAGCTCAAGAAGAAGTACGACGAGGTCAAGTCTGCCCTCGAAACCGACCTAATCGGCTCTTCCCACTACACCCGCTCCCCTGGCATCGGCACCAACGTGGTGGAGCTGGGGTACCACCCCGGTGAGGGTAGTGATGACGGCGGCTGCTCCCACAGCAAGGGTGAGGAAGGAGCCGATCCCGGCGGTCGGACCATACCACGCGCACCACCAGCTCTCCCAGTATTCGGCGTCGACCTCTCAGGTGACGGGAAGCTAGGATTCGGGTTCACATCGGCTGACGAGCTAGAGGAAGTCGACATTGGCCTCGGGGATAAGCCGCGGCCAACTTTTATCAGCAGGAAGTTAGACCCGCAGCTCAGGGGTCAGATGATTGCTCTCTTGAAAGAGTACCCAGATTGCTTCGCATGGGACTACACTGAGATGCCTGGGCTGGACAGGAGCATCATCGAGCATCGACTCCCCCTGAAGAAAGGATTCCGGCCCTTCCAGCAACGAGCACGACAAATGAAGGCCGAAATCCTAGAAGAGGTCAAGAAAGAGATCGAGAAGATGTTGGCTGCCGGATTTATCAGACCATGCAGGTACGCGGAATGGATATCCAGTATCGTTCCAGTGGAAAAGAAGGACGGCCGGTGGCGGGTGGCTATCGATTTCCGCGACCTTAACAGAGCTACGCCAAAAGATGAATACCCGATGCCTGTGGCGGAGACGCTGATCAATGCAGCTGCTGGTCATAAGGTTTTAAGCTTCATGGATGGCAACGCCGGCTACAACCAGATCTTCATGGCCCCAGAAGACATTCACAAAACTGCATTCAGAGTACCAGGAGCAGTAGGCTTATTTGAATACGTGGTCATGACCTTTGGATTGAAGAATGCCGGCGCAACATACCAAAGAGCCATGAATTACATATTCCACGATCTGATCGGCAAGCTGGTGGAGATCTACATCGATGACGTGGTAGTCAAATCTGTCTCCATGAAGGGACACTTGGAAGATTTACGACACGTACTAGACCGAACTCGAAAGTTCGGACTGAGAATGAACCCAAAGAAGTGTGCCTTTGGGGTGACGGCCGGCCAGTTTTTAGGATTTTTGGTCCATGAGCGAGGAATTGAGATCGGCCTGAAGAGTCAGGAGGCGGTGCGTACCATGCAGCCACCCACCACGAAGAAGGAACTACAACGTCTTATCGGCAAGATCAACTTCGTTCGCCGATTCATCTCTAACCTGTCAGGACGGATCGAGCCGTTCATGGGTTTAGTAAAAACTAAGTCCGATGACGAATTTCACTGGGGGGCAGAACAGCAGCAGGCGTTCGATGACATCAAACGGTATCTGACGACACCGCCCGTGCTGGTGCCGCCCCAACAAGACAGGCCGTTCTACATTTACCTGTCAGTAGCCGACACATCCATCGCCTCGGTGGTGGTGCAACTTTACGAGGGCGTTGAAAGGGTCGTCTTCTACCTCAGCAGAAGGATGTTGGATGCGGAAACAAGATACCCTGAGGTGGAGAAACTGTGCCTCTGTCTGGTCTTCACCTGTACCAAGCTGCACCATATCCTCTTGACCGCAGAGATCTTCGTCATATGCAAGTCCGACGTTGTCAAGCACATGCTGTCGGCCCCCGTGTTGAAGGGGCGATTGGGTAAATGGATGCTTGCATTGTCAGAGTTCGACCTTCGGTATCAGCCTGCGAAAGCAGTCAAAGGACAAGCGTTAGCCGATCTCATAGCCGAGCGAATCAATACCAATATAGCAGCACTATCCATACGTGCGTGGGCTATGTTCTTCGATGGATCGGCTTGCGACGGTGGTTGCGGCATCGGCATTCTGCTCGTATCGCCTAGGGGGGTGGAGTACTCCTTCTCCATCAGGCTGTCGACTCCCTGCACCAACAATGTGGCGGAGTATGAGGCGATACGAAAGGGGATGGAGTTGCTACTCGAAGCTGGAGCGGAAGCAGTAGAGCTTTTTGGAGACTCCAAGTTGGTGATTAACCAGCTCACGGATGAATATAAGTGCGAAAGTGAATCGCTTTTCCCACACTGGATGGAATGCCGTGAGCTAATGACACAGTTTAGATACATCAACTTCAATTGGGTCCCGAGATCCCAGAATACCGAGGCCAACAATCTCGCGCAAATGGCGTCAGGCTACATAGAGACCCCTGAAGGGTCAGAAGTCCAGGTCCAATTCCTGGAACAAGATGATTGGAGAGCCGAAATCTTCAAATATTTAAAAGATTCGGCTCGGGGGGCACCTAAGCGGATAAGATACAAAGCCATGAAGTATGTCCTCATAGGAGACGACATGTTCTACAGGACGTTGGAAGGTTTACTACTCAAGTGCCTAGGACCAACTGAGTCTAATCGGCTCTTACATGACGTGCATGAAGGCGCTTGCGGGACTCATCAGTCGGCTCACAAGATGAAGTGGCTGATCAGACGCTCAGGGTTCTATTGGCCCACCATGCTTGAGGATTGCTTCAATTACTATAAGGGGTGCCAGGCATGCCAGATGTTCGGGAAGATTCAGATGGTACCAGCATCGGCAATGAATCCGATCGTCAAACCTTGGCCATTCCGAGGATGGGGCATGGACATGATCGGGAAAATCCATCCGGCTTCGAGCAAGAAGCACGAATTTATCTTGGCCATCACAGATTACTTCACCAAGTGGGTGGAGGCCGTCCCTATGAAGAAGGTAAAATCAGAAGATGTGATCAAGTTCGTGAAAGAACACGTGATTCATAGGTTCGGGATTCCCCAAACTATCACGACCGATGGAGGCTCGGTCTTTGTGTCTAAAGAGTTCAGGGGATTTTGCGATGACATGGGGATTAAGCTGATCCGATCATCTCCGTATTATGCCCAGGCGAACGGGCAAGCTGAGGCGTCCAATCAGAGTCTGATCAAGCTGATCAAGAGAAAGATTGAAGAAAACCCGAGGGATTGGCATGAGAAGTTATCAGAGGCGTTATGGGCCTACCGCATGTCATGCCATGGAGCTATAAAAACTTCGCCGTACCAGCTTGTTTATGGGCAAGAGGCCGTATTACCTTGGGAGATTACGGCTGGGTCTAGACGTGTCACGTTTCAGGACGACCTGACGGCAGACGAATATGCGACTTTGATGAGTGACACCATTGAGGACGCAACAGAGCTGAGGCTTTGGTCGTTGGAAAAGATCAAGGAAAACAAGGCCCGGGTAGCTCGAGCCTACAATAAGAAGGTTAGGCCAAAGGAGTTTCAGGTTGGTGACCTGGTATGGGAAGCTGTGTTGCCGTTAGGAACCAGGGACAAGGCATATGGCAAGTGGTCTCCTAATTGGCACGGTCCGTATAAAGTCATCCAGGCCTTGAAAGGTAATGCATACATGTTGGAAGAATTGGACGGACAGAAGTTCCCAGTGGCCGTAAATGGTCAACACCTCAAGAAATATTTCCCAAGCATGTGGGATGATAGGTACTAAAATAGGGAGGCCGATTAGAGTCGGCCAGTAAAAAGGGGACGATCCAAAGTGGGGGCCGATGCAATCGGCCGTAAAAAAAAAAACAAAAAAAAAAAGCCGATGTCGCCGCCATCGACTCTAGAACAATTATGGTGTTCAGTTTGGCCTCACGAGTGTCCTGGAACACGTCCTTGCTGGTGTCCTCGCCTTGACTAAGGCTCGGGGGGCAGTTAATCTAGTGGATGCTCGGTATTTTCGAGAGCCGATTGGAGTGGCTCGGACTTAGCCGATGAACAATTATCGGCTATGGAATGGCAAAAGTCCATGGTCAGGGAAAGAATAATCCTGTTCGTTTGCTATCGGCTCTGGTGTGGCGAGCAGGAAGATGAAGATTGAATTAATGAAAGGAAGATTGAACGAACAATTCTTGATTAATTCAAAGATATGGCTTTACAAGAAGAGCCGAGGGCTCCCAAAAGAGGGATCTAGTGCCTAGTGCATTACTATTCCTACTCTACCAGTCGTCGCCATCTTCATCGTCGCCGTCATCGTCGGCGCTGCTCCCCGGAAGCTCCTCGCCATCGCTATCCCAGCTGTCGGCTGGAGCTTCCTCTTCCTCCTCGTCATCATCATCATCCTCGCTGTCCGCCCAGGTGCGGAGGCGCTTCGTTGGAGGATATCCCGCGGAGGAGGAATCATCTTCCTCCTCCTCATCCTCCTCTTCCTCGTCGTCCTCGTCGTCCTCGCTGTCCGCCCACATGCGGGAGCGCTTCTTCAGAGGGAGCTTGGTGGAGGGAGGGACTTCAGTCCCTTCCGCTCTTTCTTCTTTCTTCTCCTTGTCGGATGGAATGGGATTTGCCCCGGGACGGGGATCGTCCCCTTTCTTGTTCTTCGGCGCCGATTGGATGGAGAGGCTGGAAGCGGAGGAGGAAGAGGAAGACATTGCCACGGAAGAAGAGGGTTTTTTGGTGTTAACCGCTAGAACGGAGGAAGGGGATGAAGAGGACTGGTCAGTTGGCGTGATTAAATAATGAGGAGCCTAGTGGAGTTTCAATGCCATTGCAGTTTCCGAGGAAGTGGTGCTGAAGCTGTCAAATCTCACAGAGGAGTGGGGAAGACAAGGCGTCATGATGACGGTTGCTGCAGCAGTTCTGCCACGACATGACCCGAAGGAAAGCATAATGATTTTGGAAATGTCATTTCCAAAACCAGGGGGGCATGTGTTATCACCAGAATTTGACCAAGTCAGAGGTGGGCCGCGATTAAGACAAGCTTGAAGATATATGCGTGGAGACACATAGAGAATCGGCCTTGTGTATCAAGTTGGGCTAGTTAGCCCATGTATCTTTATATAATAGGTTACGTAGAAGTTAGAATCTATCTCGTGCACGGTTTGGTGCACGTCCACATTAGAAAGTCCCCTGGACTATAAATATGTACCTAGGGTTTATGGAATAAACAACAACCAACGTTCAACCACAAACAAATCTCGGCGCATCGCCAACTCCTTCGTCTCGAGGGTTTCTACCGGTAAGCATCATGCTGCCTAGATCGCATCTTGCGATCTAGGCAGCACAGGCCTGCCTACGTTGTTCATGCGTTGCTCGTACTGAAGCGCTTTTGATGGCGAGCAACGTAGTTATCATAGATGTGTTAGGGTTAGCATTGTTCTTCATGCTGCATGCTTTCGTAGTGCAACCCTTGCGCATCTAGCCGTCCTTGTGCCTCATCATGGGTGCAGGGGCGGCACCCCGCTTGATCATAGTTTAGTAGATCTGATCCGTTACGATCGCTCCTTGTTCTACAAGGATTAGTTTAATATCTGCAATAGTTAGGCCTTACAAAGGGGTGGAGGATCCAGCGGCACGTAGGGTGTCGTTTGCGAGCCCTAGACGGGATGTTCCGAGGATCAACCTTGTGTTGGTTTTTAGGCCTCGTCTAGGGCAAGCTTACGATCACCGTGCGTGAGCGCGAGGCCCAACCTAGAGTAGGATGATCCGATTATGCGGTGAAAACCCCACATCGTCGTGGATCTCATTAGCTCTACCATGATCAAGCAGGACCACCACATATTCGGCCACCTTGGACGAACCGTGGGTGGATCGGCTCTTTGAGCCGATTCACAGGACAACCTGAGAGCCGATCGAGGCTCGTATTTAACGTGTACGTGTGTGCCCTGCAGGAAACTAAGCGAGGCATCATCCACACCTTCCTGACCAGGTATAGGTCAGGTGGCACGCCTTGCGACCCGGCGCGCGACCAGGAGGCTTTGCGGGCCGTCGCTCCGAGGGAGGGCCAGCCGCAGCCCTAGTCATTCCCGGCTCTACCGTGTTGGCCAGTCACTGCCCGCCGGTGGGTTTCTGACGCCAACAAAACCATAAACCCTAAACCCTAAACCCTAAACCCTAAACCCTAAAACCATAAACCCTAAACACTAAACCCTAAACCCTATAAACACCCTAAACACTAATTAAAACCTAAACCCTAGACCCTAAACACTAAACCCTAAACCCTAGACCCTAAACACCGTAAACACTAAACCCTAAACACTAATTAAACCCTAAACCATAGACCCTAAACACTAGACCCTAAACCCTAGACCCTAAACACCCTAAACACTAAACCCTAGACCCTCTAAACACAGTAAACACTAAACCCTAAACCCTAGACCCTAGCGAAACACCCAAAACACTAAACCCTAAACCCAGCTAGCTAACCCTAAACCCTAATTAAACCCTATATATATAGGCCAACGACACTTAATTGTGCATCAAGCAGGCCAGGGGTGCCTCGCGGTCCTCTAGTTAAATTAAATGTGACATGCATTAACCCTAAACCATATATATATAACTAACCCCTAGCTAATCAAACCCTAGTTAATTAAAACACATAACCCTAAACTATACTAGCTATAACCCGATCTAATAAAAACATGCTCTATATATAGCATGCAGCTAGCTAGCAAAAACGGTAGATTAAAACCAATTAATATATACATGGCCTATATATCGATCATATGTTGTATAACATCTCCCTGAGATTCATTAATTAATTATATAATTATCGATGATAAATTAATTAACTTGAATTTTGACAAGTTCTCTCGAATGAAAACACATTTGATTAAGTTTCCTCATAATATATATATAATTAGTGTGCATGCATGGCCTACCATATGCATGCATTAATTCGTGCATATATTTTAATATATATTTGAACATATTCTTGGGGGATTTCAATCTCTCTCTCTCGATCATCTATATGTCGTTGGTGGCCAAAAAACACACACATATACGCATGCACTTTATGCGCAAAGGCGCGTGTGCCTCTAATAATGTGTGTGCGCACTCGATCGATGATCCCTAAACCTTAAACAACCCTAAAACCCTAATCCCTAATCCCCTAAACCCTAAACACCCTAAACACACTAAACCCTAGACCCTAAACACCCTAAACATGTACTAAACCCTAAACCCTAGACCCTAAACACCGTAAACCCTAAACCATAAACCCTAAACCCTAAACCCTAAACCCTAAAACCCTAAACCCTAAACCCTAAACCCTATAAACACCCTAAACACTAATTAAACCCTAAACCCTAGACCCTAAACACTAAACCCTAAACCCTAGACCCTAAACACCGTAAACACTAAACCCTAAACCCTAAACACCCTAAACACTAATTAAACCCTAAACCATAGACCCTAAACACTAGACCCTAAACCCTAGACCCTAAACACCCTAAACACTAAACCCTAGACCCTCTAAACACAGTAAACACTAAACACTAAACCCTAGACCCTAGCTAAACACCCAAAACACTAAACCCTAAACCCAGCTAGCTAACCCTAAACCCTAATTAAACCCTATATATATAGGCCAACGACACTTAATTGTGCATCAAGCAGGCCAGGGGTGCCTCGCGGTCCTCTAGTTAAATTAAATGTGACATGCATTAACCCTAAACCATATATATATAACTAACCCCTAGCTAATCAAACCCTAGTTAATTAAAACACATAACCCTAAACTATACTAGCTATAACCCGATCTAATAAAAACATGCTCTATATATAGCATGCAGCTAGCTAGCAAAAACGGTAGATTAAAACCAATTAATATATACATGGCCTATATATCGATCATATGTTGTATAACATCTCCCTGAGATTCATTAAATAATTATATAATTATCGATGATAAATTAATTAACTTGAATTTTGACAAGTTCTCTCGAATGAAAACACATTTGATTAAGTTTCCTCATAATATATATATAATTAGTGTGCATGCATGGCCTACCATGCATGCATTAATTCGTGCATATATTTTAATATATATTTGAACATATTCTTGGGGGATTTCAATCTCTCTCTCTCGATCATCTATATGTCGTTGGTGGCCAAAAAACACACACATATACGCATGCACTTTATGCGCAAAGGCGCGTGTGCCTCTAATAATGTGTGTGTGCGCACTCGATCGATGATCCCTAAACCTTAAACCCTAAATAAACCCTAATCCCTAATCCCTAAACCCTAAACACCATAAACATTAAACCCTAAACCCTAACCTCCTAACCCTAAACCCTAAACCCTAATTAAACCCTATATATATAGGCCAATGACACTTAATTATGCATCAAGCAGGCCAGGGGTGCCTCGCGGTCCTCTAATTAAATTAAATGTGCCATGCATATATATGTGTTTAATTTGGGGATTTCAATCGCTCTCTCGTATGTAGCTCTCTCTACCTCTATATCTCTCTCTCTCTCTCTCTCTCTCTCTCTCTCTCTCGTTGGTGGCCAACAACACACACATGCACTTTGTGCGCAAAGGCATGCGCCTCTAATAATGTGTGCGCAGTCGATCGATCTAGTTTTGATTAATCATAGCACACAAATAAAGAAGTTGTATTTGAATCCACACAACCTATTAAAACACATAACCCCTAACATGGCCTAATTAATTAACCCTTCTCGATCTCTACCTAATTAGTGGAAATTGCACAAAATCAAAAGGGGTCCCTCACTAATTATGCATATCTGCTAGATTGTGATAAACTTTTGCCACATATATATTTGGTGGATGGGTGCATCTTGGCATGTAAACAATTAGTGTTTGCAAATGGCGTTGTCAAAATTTATGTACAAATGATTTCTTTCCATCCAAAGTGCATAAAATGGGAGTTTTAATGAAGAAAGTACAAATAAAACAGCTCAACATGCTTCCACACCCCGATTTTCACACGAAGTAGAGCATATTTAAAGGATAATTCCAGAGTTTTACTATTTTTCAAGCAACTTTGCTAATTTTCCCCCACTCACATGACTTTATGTCGATTTAACGAAAATATGGCGAATTTAAACTACATGGGCGGGATAGTTTGAATTGTGCGCGCGGCAAAGGGAACCGCCTATTCCTCAACCTTGTGCACGGCAAATTACACACGCAACTCCATTAAACGCCACCTACCAACCTTAATTATCACCCCGGCGGCCCGGCCGCATGACCCCCCACCCACCCGTACACAACTTATCCCCGTCCGTGCGAAGAGCTTCCCCTCCCCGTCCCGTCCGTGCGAAGAAGAAGCTTCCCCTCCCCGTCGTTCTTCTCGAGACGCACCGGCGGTCAAGTTGATCCACGGTAGGGCTGCTATCTCTAGCTCAATCATGTATCGGGCAAGACAGCCTAACGATTTATATTTTCTTGATGCTGCTAAAAAAATTCGTCAGTATGCTCGAACTAATTGGCACTTTATAGTTTTCCGCTCGATTTGTCATCGATCAATTTGTTCATTTGCGTGGGCATATAGAGTCAGTTCTGCACTCGATCCGTTAATTTGCTGAAATGCCATGGCAGAGTTTTGTACACGATCTGTTTGCTAAAATGTCGATGGGCATTTTTTGTTTTGTACTCGACATGATTGCTGAAATGCATAATCATGTAGTATAGTTTTGTACTCGATGGATATACATTTCCTACTTCGCCTTAAATTAATCACCAACCACTGTATCTCATAATTAAACAGATGGACAGAACTTGGAAACTGCATGGACACTTATGTTCCCCTTCATATATAAATGGTGTTCAACCCTTTATGGGGTTTATTAGAGCTCATGATGGTCACAACCTGGACGTGTATTGCCCGCGCTGCACATGTATGAATGGTGAGAAGAGGCCTCACCCTGTAGTGGCAGATCATTTACACATTTTTGGGATGGACCGCACATATGTTAGGCGGGTTTAGCATGGTGAACCATATAATGATCCTTTAGCAGGAGAAGCAGATCTTGCTCACACTGTATGTGTGCTGGCATATGTAGTTAATTATTTATATTGATGCTGCCGCTGTTTCAATCAATAGTTTGCATTGCTGTGCAAGGTTCTGTACTCAAATTTAACTTGTTGCAGATGGATGGACGGGAAGGAGAGAAAAAGCGCTTGCTTCAGGAAACGGGTTTCAGCTCTGGGACATGTGCTGTGCCAGATGAGAAGGTAAATATGTAAAACGGCATTTGTTCAGGTTGCATCCCTTAGATGTTTGTCTAATCGGTTGATGTACTAATTGCAGAAGCATAGAGTTAAAGAGGTCTCTCAGTTTGATGGGAGATTTGAAGATGAATCTCAGTTTGATGCACCTGTGGATGGTACTGATGACGAGCCTTTCATAGACGAAGGTCCTGCACCTGAGATTATCCAGCCTACAGAAGGAGGCCGTGGACCGAGTACACAGCTTTGCGTTGAAGTGGATGCACGCCCGGAGATCATCACGGGCGTCCGGGTAGTCTCAAGACCACCCAGCCCTGATGCACCTGTGGATGGTACTGATGACGAGCCTCTCATAGACGAAGGTCCTGCACCTGAGATTATCCAGCCTACAGAAGGAGGCCGTGGACCGAGTACACAGCTTTGCGTTGAAGAGGATGCACACCCGGAGATCATCAGGGGCGTCCCGGTAGTCTCAGGACCACCCAGCCCTGATGCAAAATGTTGAGCTACTTTATGATTCGTACTCTTATGTTCTGGTGCTGTAGTATGTTATGATTTGTACGCCTTTGGCGCTAGATTAAGCATTCAGTGGATGATCGCGTTGCAAAATTCGACACCCACACAATCAGTTCATCGTACAAGTAGTAGCACAATTACTTCTACAGCGATTCCTGCCAGCGCATTAGTTGGTAGCATGAAACACTTTCAGGTACTCCCCTCTGATTCATATTAATGGACTCAATTCTGTCTAGATATGGATGTATCTAGATGCATTTGTTAACTAGACTAACAAACTTGAGTCAGTTAATATGAATCCGTGTAAACCGCCCAAGTCCTCGAGCAGCTAGTTTATTGACTCTGGACTCCAAGCCTCTCGCGGCAAGCCATCGACGAAGCTTTGACCAGATCTTGGCCCGCAATTTTTTGTGTGTGGCGAATAGCAAAGCTTTGACCAGTTCCTCTCGGGATACAGCACGCCGGTGAGCTTGCACGGTTGCCATGAGCACTTTCCGGCGGAACTTCCTCTTCAGCGCCCTCAAGCCGCTGCTGCGAGACAGCACGCAGTGCCTCGAGGTGGACGGAATTCTGGATCTCAGGGCGGGTGGTCCGCATCGTCCGGGAACGATCTCCAGCGGGTTAACGAGGACATGCATGGCGGCCAGGGGATTTGTTTTTTGTTTTTTTTTGGTTTGAGCTTGGGATTTGGGGTTTTTTCGGATAGGGGAGGAGGAACCGAGGAAGAGGAAGGAACAGCCGCGTGCTTGGCGCGTGGCGGTGTGCTTGAATTTCGAATTTTTGTGAAATGTTTCATTTCCCCGCTACAATTCGGGGGTTTCTTGACGCGCCAATGCGTCCCGCCGGGCAGCTTCAAGTAAATTTGGGGTGCCACACTATGGGCCCTAGTTTCAGTGAGACATGTAATGACTAGTCACATCAGTAAGTTCACTGTGTAATAAAATATGTTACCCCTCCCCTTTATGTAGCACCCCTTCTCTCCCGATCGAGTGCCGATTGCCGACGGATGCAAGCCGCTAGCTCGATCCCCTCCTTTCGCCTCCACCGTCCAGGCATCCAGCTTGGAGGGGCAAGCTGCATCTAGCCCAAGCGGATTAGGTAGGACTAGTAATGTTCTCTCCTTTCTCGAGATCGGTTCTTTTTTCCTCTCCTCGATATCTTGCGCATCTCTTTCCTATTCTGGGCAAAGGGGTGTCTTTCTGGTCACCCTCGAGCTGGGAGTGATTGATGGGGGTGGGGGCGGGGGCTACCTTTGCTTGGATTGGGGTGTTCTTCCTTTATTTGTCGACATTTGCAACCTTTGTAGTTTCTGCTGATCCTCACTGTATCTTTTGTCAGCTTGTACAGGAAAGGCAAGACCTCGGCGGTGGGGGCAATGGAGCGTAAGGCCACCACGCATGTGGGCAGTTGGCTGAGCCTGAGCTGCGTCCCCAGCCCCGCGAAGCAGGTACTCCGTTTGCTTATCCACTCTTTACCTTTTAAGTGTCTCTCTGGTCTCTGCATCCTCAATCTGTTCCTGTTCTGGAATATGCTTAAAGTAGCACATGTCTTCAGCTGTTTGTGCGTAAAGCCTCTGTGACACCATGCTCTATATTCTCTGTATCAGGTTGGTACCTCCAGGTTCCGTGCTGAGGCTATGGGGAACGAGAATAGCGCCCCACCTGCTGCAGGAGCATGGCCCGATCTGCAGCACAAGAAGCGAAATGCCACTGCCGAGCTGGGCAGGGACCGCCCAGGGGTAATTTTTTTTAACCAACTTACCATGATGTAGTCTGAATCTGATACTCCCTCAGATCCAAATTAATTGACTCAACTATCTGTAGATACGGATGTATCTAGATGTGTTTTAGCTCTAGATACTACTGCCTCCATCCCAAAGCTTTGGGCTTATATTATTTTTAGAAAGTCAAACTATACCATGTTTGACTAAGCTTTTACCAAAAATCAGTAACATGCAAAATACAAAATTAATATCATTAAATAGATAATAAAATATATTTTCCTACGGTATCTACACAGTATTATATTTGTTGATAGAATGTTCTAAAATTTTGGTCAAACTTTGCTTGTTTTGATTTCTCAAAAATAAATAAGGCTTAAGCTTTTGGATGGTGGTAGTACATTCATATCTAGACAAAGCTGAGTTAACTAGTTTTTTTGTCTGTCCATAGCTAGTGTTCACGCTGCAAAAGGCTAAGAGCATCCACTATATGCATCAGTCTATCTCATACAGTAATTCAATATCACTGCTGAGGTCTGCCTTTTGTTTTGCTATTCATATGCAGACTGAAACTTTAGGGCCTTTACTCAAAAGGAAGATCAAAACTGCGGCTGATCAGGCTGCCAGTATGTTGATGCCGCCCCCATCTTCTAAATGCCTCTACAAGCACAAGGCCACGCACCAGCTGGGTGGTGATCTTTTAATGAATATGGTATATTTTCTTAATCCACAAAACATGCCTTGATTTTTCTCTGTTTATTGTCGGTTTTTTCTATGCTTGCCAAAAGTTTACAACAACAACAACAACAACCAAGCCTTTCAGTCCCAAACAAGTTGGGGTAGGCTAGAGTTGAAACCCATAAGATCTCGAAGCCAAAAGTTTAGAAACACCAAATTCGTTTGCTTACAATCATCATACAGTAATGTTCATCTACTCCAGTTCCCCTAACCCAACATAAAATGATGTTAATTTCGATTTTTAGATTAAAAGAGCACCATTAGGCGCTGTTAATTACGACTTTGAGATTAAAATGTCATTTGCAATTGTTAATTACAATTTTGAGACAATTGGTTAGTTTAACCTCGATCTCTTCTGCTCTCCATTTTTCCCAACCGAACAAAAATGTAACCATTCCATTCCTCTGAAATGGAACCATTCCATTCCATTCCACGCTGTTTCAGAACCGAACACACCCTTGCATTGTTGTGAACTGTTGTCCATACACGGCCATACCCTTCCACTTACATCTAGCACTATATGCATCAGTCTGTCTCAGAGTCATTCAATATCACTGCTGAGATCTGTTCCCATTCTTATGCAGGCTGAAACTGCTG